>ADNK01002032.1:0-14849 GCA_000320545.1 Bigelowiella natans CCMP2755
CCGCGCGAGCACCGCTGCTGCCTCTCGTGTAAAGTATATTCCGCAAATCGCTGAGCGACTCTCGTCTATATGTCCCGCACTGCTCCTGGTCGCGCCCCCCGCCCGTGCCGCTGTGTGTGCACGCCTTGCTCCCCGCTCTGAACGAGCACGCGGGGGGGGGGGGCGACCAGGACGAGGAGGAGGGAGACGCCGGAGGACGAGCCAATGTGACTAAATAAACGAATATTACAACGAAAACGGATAAATTCTATGTGATACTGACACACACACACACACACACATATATATATATATATATATATATATGTGTGTGTGTGTGTGTGTGACAGTATCACATAGAATTTATCCGTTTTCGTTGTAATATTCGTTTATTTAGTCACATTGGTTGGTCCTCGGTGGTTTCCCTCCTCCTCGTCCTGTTCCCCCCCCCCCCCCGCTTGCTCGTTCAGAGCGGGAAGCAAGGCGTGCACCCACAGCGGCACGGGCAGGCGGCGCGACCAGGAGCAGTGCGGGACATATCGACGAAAGTCGCTCAGCGATTTGCGGAATTGACTTGACACGAGAGGCAGCAGCGGTGCTGGCGCGGTCTTCTTGCTCGGAGTGGAGGTGTTAGCATTGACGCTGTTGTTGTTGTTGTTGTTGTTGTTGTTGTTGTTCTCGAGTGACGTCAGCTTGCCGAACTGGAAAGCGTCGATCACGCAGTCCACGTACCAGCTCCCAAGCGCCGTGGCCGTCTCCCGGTGCAGCTTCGAGATGGCGGACCGAACGGCTGCGGAGCGGCAGTAGTGAATGATAGTAGTAGTAGTAGTAGTAGTAGTGGTAGTAGTGGTGGTAAGTATTATGAGATGATGGTGATGATGATGGTGATGATGATGATAAATTGTGACATAAATGATGATGATGATGATGATGATGATAATGGCGTGGAGGAGGAGAATACATAGTGGCCAGGCTTTTTCGCCTTGTTTATTGTCTCACACTTATTACCTGCATCCTGCTCTCCGTAGAGACTGCCGTCTTTCTGCTGTCGTGCCCCCCCCCCTCCGCCAAGGATAGTTCCACGGTCTCGTTGGATTTTGCTGCACATGTTACTCAGCGCGCCGAAGCTACATTCAAGGAACTGCCACCACAACACCTGATTCTCGTCCAAATACCTGTTAATGATGAGGGCCACGGTGAGATAGATGGACGACGCAAGTTTCGATAGCGATGGCGGCGGCGGCAAACGGGGGGGTTTGGGCGTTAATGGCGCAGATAACAGCTGCTGGTGAGGGCGAGTTTGATGAGCGATTCTTATGCTTTAGTATGAACCGCTACGCGCTCTTTGGCAAGAAATTGTGTATGTGTGTGTGTGTGTGTGTGTGTGTGTGTGTGTGTGCGTGTTTTGTGTGCTTTGACTGACTGGCGCCAAATCTTGTTGCTCGATCTCGATTCTTCGCTCTCCCCATCGCTCAAGCGCCTCTTCGCCTCCGCGTTGTCACGCATCAGGACGGCCTTCGCTTCGTTGAGGTCCATGTTCGGGAGGGGGGGGGTTGAGGAGGAGAAAGAATCGTGTTCCCTCCCCTTCGCCCCCTCCTCCGCCGCGGAAGAGGAGGAGGAGGACATCAAAGGCCGGAGAGGGCGCAGCACCTTTTGATATGGTTGTGATGATGAAAGACAGAGCGACGATATGAAGTGTTGTGATTCGTGAGAAAATCAGGCAAAAACAGTAGCTTTGAACGCAGCGTCGCTCGAATGTTGGAGTGGTAATTGCAGACTGCGTGACGGCATATGCTGTCGCACTGTGCTAGAAGAGAAACGAGAAATCTCACCGCGGCGGTCCCCCCCCCCCCCCCAACCCCCCCCCTCATATTCTTATTTATTATTACCGTGAGTGCGACGACAACGTCGACTAAGCAGAAGGGCATGTAGCACCTCAGGAACTGAACCATCGTCGGGTCGCTGCGCCACCCACGAATGAGACGCTGCTGTGATAGCATCAGATCTCGCACTAACGAATACATCTCTCGCCGCCCCTCAGGTTCTGTTGCGGCTGCTGCTGCTGCTGCTGTGCCTGGCTGAGTATCCTCTCCCAGATCGCTTTCTCCCTGCATTCCGACCCCCTGTCGCCGCGTGGCGGGGTTTCTCTTGTGCTGCTGTTTTTCTGTGGTTCTTTGATGCCGCCAAGCCCCCCCCCCCCCCAACCTTGCTTCTCTTCCTCGTTGCGACGATGCCGTCGAGGCACTCCTTGGCCTTGACGAATTCGTTTCTCCATACATAGAGCACGGCCAGGGCCAGACGGTTGCTGTTGGCGACGATGGATGAGGTGAGTGATGACGATGACGACGAGGACCGCGAAGGTCTTCTTGCGCCTTTCTCATCATCATCATCATCATCATCGTCGTCGTCGTCCTCCGCTGCCTTTTTCTTCTCGTCCTCCCCCCCCCCTCTCCCCTCCTCTTGCTGATCACCCCTCCCCCCCACCCCCTCAAGCTGCTTCTCGAGGGCCGCCGCGACCTTTTTCCGATCGAAAGGGGCCCACATGAGGAACGTGCTGGAGACGGCGCGCCCGAGCATAGAGGGCATGTGGAGGAGGATCTGGTCAATGATGCGTCGCGTGAGCTCCCTCGATCTCAGAATTGCTGCCTGTGTGTGCGGCCGTGGATGCAGCAGCAGTTGCGTTATGTAGCGGTTGAGCACCGACATTTGGCCTTGCCTCACCGCTGCGGCCTCCACGCGCGCCACGCCAGCCGCAGCTCTCAGAAGAAAGCTGATGACCTCTGACGGGGATATGGAAGATCGCGCAAGGAGGTCCACGGCGACCGAGGGGTTGTTGGAGAACATGTCCACGCCGAGGTACCCGAACGACGCGCCGAGGAGCTTCCGCACCTCGAAATCGGGATCATCACCTCCAGCCCCCGCCGCCTCCTTCCCGTCGTCGTCGTCGTTTTGGTCGTCGTCGTCGTTGCCGTGCCCCCCCCCTTCATATTCGAGAAACTTGCTGCCGCCGTTTGGCTGGTGGTGATGGTGAGGCGGTGGCAGCACGTTATCTCCCTCTCCGCCTTGATGAGGAAGACCTTGGCGGCTGCTGCTGGTAGTGGTGGTGGTGGTGGTGGTGGTGGTTTCGTTGGTGAATTGGCTGTGACGACGACGCGGCCTCGCCGACGATGATGATGCCGTCGCCGCCGCGAGCATTCTGTTCTGCTGGCGACGCGCTAGCGTGAGCTCTAAGATGTAGTGCGCCTGAATCAGCAGCTCCATTCGCCGACGCCCGAAAGTCCTGCTACCCCCTCCCCCTCCTCCTCCTCCTCCTCCTCCCTTTTCCACCCCCCCCTCCCTCTCTCTCTCTGAGAGGGCTAGGGCGATCTTAGTGATGCTGTCGCACACGGTGGCTACGTCCCTCTGTCCCAGGAACCACACACCGGCCGCTGGGTGGTCATAACTTGCTGCTGCTGCTGACGACGATGATGATGATGATGACGAGGAGGAGTAGGAAGAGAATGCAGATGCCCCGCCGCCGGAGAATCCCACCGCCCCCCTCTTCTTGATCTTCTTCTCCCCCCCGCCTCCATTGCTAGTCTGGTAAGCGACGCGAACCTCGAAGTCGCTGGGGGGTAACTGGGCCATCACCTCATCATCCCCCCCCGTCGCTAGACACACCGTGTCTCCAACCACAGCAATTTCGTGAGCTAAGTACCTCTGCTGCTTGGAGGAAGAATAAGAATAGGAGGAGGAGGAAGACCCTTCGCCCTTTAGTTTCCACTCAGATTTTTGCTTCTGCCGGCGTGGTTGGGGGGGAGACAAGGAGCTCGAGAAGAGGAGCAGGGGGGTGGAGAGAAGCATGGTAAGGCGGTGCGGCCTCCACATCGCGTGGACTTGCAGCCCGCCGTCGGCGGTCAGCGCGTATAAAAAGGGCAGTGATACCACGGTCTTCTGCACCTTCCTGCCGAATGCGTACCTAGGACGGCGATGGCGATTGATGATGAGGGGGTGGCAAATTCGACATAGAGAGAGAGAAGGGGGGGGGGGGGGGGGGGGGGATGGATCTAGAAAAGGGAGAGAAAAGCAGAAGAGGGGAAAGAAGGAAGCAGGAATGCATCAACAATTCTCACGAGGCAGAGGCAGCAGCGACGATAAGACCGCCGCCATCACAGCGATGGGGTGGGGGGGGGCAGCAGTACCTCGCAACGACAGCTCCAGCTTCAAGATCGTAGAGATACGCCGACGTCCATGTTGTCACCAGAAACATCATCTCGCCCTGCTCCTCCCCGTCCTTCGCCATTCCACGAACCCCCCCGCCTTGGCCGTCGTCGTTATACGCACCGGCTTCTGCCCCACTCCCAGAAATCGCTGCCGCGGCCGCGGCGGGGTTGTTGTTGCTGCTGCTCCCGCTGCTGCTGAGCTCCCCCCCCGCGCGAACCAGGGCCACCGAGAGCACGATGTCGCTCTTTCCCGCGCTGTGCAAGAGAGATGTAGAGATATCGTAGCTGTAAGAAAAGGCGGGGGGGGGCGAGGAGGAGGGGGAGCCGTAGTGCTCGCCGCCCTGTCGGCCGTCGTCGGGCACACCGCTGTCATAGAACTTCTCTTCGTTGGCATTCGACGATTCCCCGCGTCGTGCCCCCTCCCTCCCTCCCTCCATACCGACGGGAGTCGTGTTGTCCGAGAGCAGCGTGCTGCTGTTGCTGCTGATGGAGGTGCCCCCGCCCTTGGCGAATAAGATGTCCTCGTCGGGGGAAGGCTCATCAAAATAGGAAGAATTGATACGGGCTCGGTGTTGCTCTCCATTGGATGCCGTGGAATACGCGGTGCGTGTAATCCTGAAAGGGGCCCGAGTGAAATGGGCCGGAAAACCGAGAGGAGGAGGAGGAGGAGGAGGTGGTGGTGGCGGTGGGGCTGCTGTTGCCGTCTTTTGCACTGTCCCGGCCTCCTAAAAGTGTTGTAACTGTTCGTGTTTCGCTTTTATGTGTGCGTGCGTGTGTGTGTGTGTGTGTGTGTGTGTGTGTAAGAGGCAAATTAGTGTAATATGGATATTACATATATATATATATATATATATATATATATATATAATATTGTAAAGGGAGAGAGAGAGAGAGAGAGAGAGAGAGAGAGAGCGACGTGAGAGCGAAAGAAGGAGATCTTCAATTTAGATTTAAATATGCATTTTACAGAATATACTAATTATGTGGCTGGGTTATAGGCCAAAATAACAAGATAGATGTTTCTATACCCCCCCCCCCCCATGCACCAACTACTATTTCACCACGCACTCTTTGAGGGGTTCAAAGTAGGCCGCCGGACCGCCGCCGCTGCCGTTGTCGGTTGGACGAGGTGACCCTCTCTATCGAAGACAAACTCCATGCACCCGCCCGCCTTGTTGTTGTGCGAAGACGATGAAGAGGGGGGGGGCTGGCGCTGCTGTCGGTTTGAGTTCTTAGGATGGAGCAAGGCTCGTCGCCAACGTGCGTAGCGCATCATAGATACCCTCCCCGCAGATCCGCCTCCCCAGGCGACCCTGCCCCGCTGTTGCTGGTAGTGGGAGCTAGCCCCGCTGCCTTCGTAGGTTGTCCGCATAGCAATACGCATCGCGCGCGCCTCCCCTTCCTCCGTGGCATACGCAATGTACATCCCGTCAATGGCCAGGTGCACGAGGGTGGCAGTGGGTGTGGATGGTGGGGGGGAGGAAGGACGGCCTATGGTAGGCAATCCGGAGGACGGAGCGGGCTCGAGGTTGAACACCCTCGTGGGGAGGAAGGGCCGTCGCTTCGCGTTCCGCTCTTGCGAGAGCTGCCAAAGGGAGACGAACCCCTCATCCTCCGAGAATACGGCAATGCGGCCGGAGTGCAGGCACGCGGAGAGAAGGCTCGGATTCTCGACGGGAAGGGTCCCTAGATAGGCCCGCTTAGAAGGCGAGGCTAGGTGATATAGACACACGAAGGCTCGTTTCACGTCCTCCTCCATTATCTCCAAGGAAACTAGAGTCTCCCAGGCCGGGAGGTGATAAAGCGCCTTGATGGTTGGGTGCTTGGTCTCGATTACGCGCTCCCTAGCATAGGGGGGGGAGCTGGAGACGAGATGGATTTTCCCCTCCATCGTCCCGAGCGCGAAGCTCTTTCCCGCCGCGACCATTGCAGATACATAGAACCTGAGGATGATATGAGTAGGGTCAGGGAGCGGGGAGACTCATGTTTTATTTTCGAGTGGGGTGAGTGTGCAAAAATCATGCTTACGAGCTGCTTGAGTACGCCGAACTTGAGGTAGATTGCGCGTTGCTCGCGCCGCCCTTATACAGCGCTTTGTGCTTGAAGAACTCCATCTGGAACGATCCCACAAAAACAATCTCTATCTCTCCCGCAGTGCCATGGGGGGGAGGCGGAGAGGAACTACTAACATTGGGGAAAAATCTTTGGCAAAATTTTTGTGCTAGTTTTATACGAAGTTTTCCGCTAAATATCGTTTTGTGCTAACAGTCCTGATCTCATTCCTCGCAACCTTCCCGCAACATCGCGACAACACTTTCTATCGACGGGATTCGCTAGGGTGACTTCTCGATAATTTTCATTCTTGTTGTCTTTTTGTGGTTTTGGGTTGTCGCAGGAAATAAATAATCGGGTGTAGTAGATCTGCGTGTACCTGGTGAATGCCTCAAATCCGGTTTCCCCCCTCCCCCTCACGAAATGGATGGAGAACGTTTGGATATCGATCCCGAGATACAACCCGGCCGCGAATCATGTGAGTGGCGACAGAGCTGTCGTTATGCACTGACCATGTCCTGCTCCCCTGTGCGATTCCCTTCGTCAGTAGATTGGATCATCGCTGGTTATCTCTGTGACATGGATGAGCTGGAGTTTACGGGTTGTGTGCGTTCTTCATCAGCATCTGCGAACGTAGCCAGAAGTCTCCTTATCATCTTCATGATCTTTCAGAAAGATCTAACGGTCTCGACATCGAAGAGGACCCAGACCTGAATTTCGACTTGTTTCAGGCCGCTTGTAAAAGGCATCTTTTCAGTATGGGGCGAGACAGGCGTTTCACAGCCCGCAGCCTCGGAGCTCTGTACGAATCTGCGCATCAATTTCTTAACCAAATCGCCATGGCACATTTTGTGGGAACCACAGAAGACGTAGAAGGTGTCACACCTGGAGATCCAGGGGAGTCATTGTTTCCCCGCGCCCACCAGAAGATCATTCGTGATGCTCCCTTGAAATGTCTTCCGACGGCCTCTCATGTCTCTGTTAAGGAAGCGAAAAAGATGGTCGGCGCAATGGATGCGGAGATAATGTCGAGACCTGACGCCAAATCGATATCAAAGTACTATTCAAGGGGGTGGCATAATAGCGAGGAATCATCGCCAGAACTCTGGACTCAGACTTATCTGGAAATGAACGCATTCAACACAAACACCCCATTCGAGGACTTCAAGGGCTGCATGACACTAGTCGAAAAGGGGAGAAGAGGTCATGAAAGATGCCTGGAGAAGAATGCGGCGAAGAAGCCAAAGCAGCTCACATACGATGCAGCCTTCATTAACGAGTCAATCAGCAGAGGCCGTCGCCTCATCCGGGGCTGCATGGTGATGTCTACCCAAGAAGCTGTGGAGGAGATCTACAGATGGTCTCGTCGATCTAAAGGAGTATGATTGAGATTTCACCATGTAATGTTGTGAACTAGGATGGCATTCATCAATGCCCGTGTATCATCTTCAGGTGCTCCGCAAATTACCAGCATTCATCGAGCCTTCGCCGAGCGGAACAGAAGAGGAGGAGGAGGAGGAGGAGGAGAGCAGGATCTTGCATAAGCGGAAGCGAAGGCGTTATGTGTATGATCATGATTGACACATGATTATGATATTGTGCGTGCTCCTCTCGTGTGTCCATTGCTATCACTTGCTATCACTTTTGCATATTCATCCCAAAGCTTTATTCCGATGCCTACTCGTCAGGCCACCACCGCATCACGAAGAGTGCTGTAAGCGCATCGTGGCCAACCTTGACTTCGATCCAGCATTTATCAGTTGGCGGATAAGGTGCTTGTTTGATGACAGCCCAGATCTGTCTGCGATAAAATTGGAGCAAAACACTGCGGGAAACTCCAAAAATGAGTATGATGCTTCGAAATACAATCCGTCGGCTTACCTGGCTGGGGTACTCAGTCACTTGGCATTTGAGGTGTTGCTCGCTTGATGTATGAATATAAATGATTAGAACTATTGTTCAGTCGTACAGCTATTTTGTTCGGAAACCGTAATATACAATCAATCTCTTATGATGACTACTTGCGCATACAGGTTCTAGACATGGCCTCTGGGAGAATAAAAACAGCGAATTTGATAACGGAAGATGACATTCATGGGGCTCTGGCTAACGATCACGAGTTTGCAGCAATGATTAGGACTCGAAGTCCAGGACATGATTTTCATTCTCCCAAAAGAGCAGGTCGTGCAACTACGACGGAGCCATTCGTCGCCGATGTGTGTCCACACCATTCATCTCGATCAGTGTTGAGATAAATTGCTGCGGATGCCTCGTGCGTATTGGATCAAAGAATGGTCGACGGCTGCATCTCTATGATTATTGAGGGTATTGTTGCATGAAACTTCATCGTCAGATGAGTGCCAAGCACCTAGATGCACATGTGGGAGCATGATTTTGGTCAGTTTGTTCTTCAGCCGCAACAAGCGTGGTTCATGTTCGATAAACCGATTCTAGATGTCGATTACTGCTTGGTTGATGCGCTTGCTAGCAGGGCCGTTCCGGCCACCATCGACCTGTATTCATCGCATGTCTAGATCTAGAGATGTGCAGTACGTTTTAGAAAATATATGCATCGATCAGATGCTTTGGAACTTCATGTGCGCTCTAGCTGCAGCTGTTGCCGCACATAAAATTGCACCATGAGGCACACAAATGTGCCATGCGGGCTGCGGCCAGCACGTTGTGCGTCGCACAGCTACCAGCACATCCAAACCACAAGCTAGTGAGCACTGGAAGTGGATGGGATAAGGCGCAACCATCATAATCTACTGATCAGTAGCATTCCTTTTCACAATACAAAGTCTGAAGCCTATCAAGGATGAGTAGCTTTGCTCTTATTGAGAAATTTACACATGCTTAGCACATTTTACTTCATTTACATTAATTAAATATTCTTTACCATTCCACACAGCAACGATTTAGCCCTACCAAAGGGACAGATATTAAAATTCGTATCCTTTATTGAGATGTCTTTCGTTCTGCGCGAAGCTGGCCTGTACGTGCAGACGTCGGGTGCCTACTAATTCGACACCAATGTACGTTCTTCTAAATATTCCGCAAATTTCATTCTCATTTCTTATTTTCCTCATGTCTCTTCTCCTCCGACAGCATTATTTTCATGTAGTCGTCCATTTTTTCCCTAACGGAGACGGAGTACGCCGGGAAGATATTCGTCGACACCATCACATCCACAAACATTTTCTCGGTCGCAGGCCAGCCTATTGCTTGAATCCCCGTCATCGCGCGGGTCTGGGCGTGAATGAGCTCCTTTAGCTGAGAGTGCGAGGGCTCAGGTCGGCCATCGTCACTTCCTCCCTTGAGGCAAAAATGATTCCAGCGCGTTGAAACAATCGCATCCACAAGTCCGATGGACGACAGGAGCACAAGGGCAAGCTTCTTCGCCTTGCCATCACCCGACTCCAACAAGGTCTTGTCGCGCCCAATACCCCACCCTTGCTTCGAGCAGGACCCTAAAATATGCTCGCATAGCATCGACACAAACGTGCATCCCACAGTTGCTACCGCAGCCGAGTCGCTGTTATTGAGGATGGCTTGGGCCGCATCGTGTACCCCGCCCTCCATTATACATACGCTCACAGCAGCCCCAACCCCCTCCGCTCGGCCGTCTTTACTTGACGGGGGCTCAGTCACCAAGATGCAGAGAATTTGGAGAAGCTTTAAAGCGCGCTGCTCCCGGTCATCAGAGGGTTTTTCGTGGTTGCACGAAGACAGCAAATCTAGGGTTCGGAGGATCTTCTGGCTCCTCGCCTCTTGTGAGAGACGAACGTACTTGCTCTGCTGCTGCTGCTGCTGCTTACTCTGCTGCTGCTGCTGCTCGGACTGCTGCTCGGACTGCTGCTCTGACTGTTGCTGTTCCTGGTAATCAAAGTGCAACTGACAAGAACTTGGGGAAGAGGAATTGGCGGTTGCCGTAGAGGCCCAGGGACACGTGATGTGTTTCGGCATTCGGTCCAAGCGGAAGCTCTCTAAGTAGAGCTCGGAGACTGGCCAGGATGCGCTGCTACCTCTGTGACGCTTTATCTCATCATCTTTGCTACTTTCTGAGGACGACTCAGCTTGTGGAGGAGGGTTCGGTCTCCGGCGCCTGAGAAGGATACAAATTATATTAGAGAGGCCAGGTGCTGGAGGGTCTGCCCAGCTCAGCAGCAAACTAAACAACCCCGCCCAAATCCTGTATTCTCATCATTTCTTACTTGCGCATAGCTTCGAGCGGCATTGGTAGGAAAATGGCGGTCTCCGATTTTTCACGGCGGCCGAGCAGAGACGGGGAGGGCAGTGTGGCGCCACAGGTTGTGTAAGTTCTCTTTTCAAACCCTTGATTCGGAACAACCAACTCTCCTCACTTCGCGCCAAGAAATGGTCTGTTTTTTCATTGTCGCAGAGGCGCAACGAAGGCGGATCATCCCAGGAAAATCTCCTGTAATGCAGCAATTTTCGAATATTTTTGAATTTGAATCAGCAGCAACGGTGCTGATGGTTGCTGGATTGCTGCAATTCGAATCTTTGCATTGTACCAAAGAATCCCCGGTGTTCTGTCCATTTGTCCCGGGGCTGAGTCCCACATGCCGCTTTTTTAAAGTCGGACACATGAGCCTCAAGATGGGCCAAATAAATACGCCGAAACAATTGCCTGGTTCATGTCGCAGCATCGATATTCAGGCCATATTCGCTGTTTAGCGTGAACACAACTCACAACAATGGGACGCCACGTTTGCTTCCTTCTGCTCTCCGTGCTTATGGGCCCTCTCGCGGCCGGAGAGGACCCGATCCAGCAAATCCACCTCACCTTTACCGGGGATGAGACTGTGATGGCCGTGGAATTCGTCTCCAATGCAACAGAGGCCGGAGTTATGTATGGTAATAATACGCAGTAGTGTTCCCATTCCCTTGCAACTCATCATCTCGGCTAAAATATCAAGGATGTGGTCTCGGGCCCAGAGAGAACTACGTTGCGACGACGTCTTTCCGCTTAGAGAAGGTTGGAGTTTTGCATCGGGCCGAGATGAAGGGGCTGGAGCCCCGTAGCGAGTGCTTCTACCGTGCGAATATCAGCACCTACACGACGAGCTGGATCAATTTTACGGCTGGAATTCCTTTGCGCGGAGACAAACAGTCAGTACTACCATCCTCCACAGGCCTCTGAGTCATCCTCTCCCCTCCTCTCCCCATGACATGCACATTTAAGATTTTTTATCGGCCGGTCCCTCATACTTTCGATGCGATCGACGACACCTTATGCCACAGGCACATCGCAGCTGTCTACGGCGACTTTGGCATTGACAACGGCAAGTCAATGGATCAGCTGACGGAACAGGGACGCGCCAGAGTATTCGATTTCACGCTGCACATAGGCGATATTGCCTACAACCTTTGGGATAGAGGCGACGCGTTCATGAATGCGATCTCTGGCTGGGCGCGCCATTCGCCGTACATGGTAGCTGTGGGAAACCACGAGCACAAGGATAACTTCACTCAGTACGTGCGGCGTTTTGCTGCACATAATTACACCTCCCGCCGGTCCTTATCAACGAACCCTTCCTTCTACAGGTCGCCCATAGCTACTTCAATATGTGTTTATTCGTCGTGTGGAAAGCGTTATTTTGCAATTAAACAAGGCAACGCTACTGCAGTCGCTTTCTCCATCCCACTTCCCTTCCCCCCCTTTTATCGATGTCTATCTCTCCCCTATCTTCTTTCCTGGCTATCACAATTGAAATGTTAATTTTATTTATTTTCAATAATCGATCGACCCATCAATCAATCACCAGCTGGAATGCCGGGCTGATCCACTACATTGCCATCAACACGGAGTCGTATAAGTTTCCGGACGAGACTGCAAACTCCCCCTTCCCTTTCACGCACGAGGAGCAGCTCGAGTGGCTCGAGGCAGACCTGCGAGAGGCGCAGGCTAACCGCGAAAAGCAGCCATGGATCGTCATGTACGGCCACAAGGGCTGGTACATGAACGTATGGGACAAGAACGAGAAGCATATTACCACCAACTTCACTGGCTTTGACGCGCTCGCTGATCAGTACGGCGTCGATCTATATCTCACCGGCCACGTGCACTTGTACCAGAGGTTCCTACCGTTGCGCGGCTCCGCGGATATCCGCCGCTTCGCCCCCCCCTCCCACGTCGATAGAGACTGCGCGTCCAGGGACAAGCACGTTTACTACAATCCAAAACACATGACCACCATCGTCGCGGGGTCGCCTGGCGACAAGGAGCTGTCTTTTGTGGGCGAGTGTGCAGCCATGGGCCTACTCAATGACGTCGCCTTCAAGTCGTCGCAGGTGGAGTGCCGTGACTCGTACGGCTTCGGCCTACTGCAGGCGCATAATAGCACCCACCTCAGCTGGATATGGGAGGAAACTGCCCGACCCTCTTTGCCCCCCGTTACAATGCTAGTGGATGATGGCAGCCAAGGGCACCAGGAGGAGAAGGTAGGAGCTGCTAGTGTCGGCAACTCGAAGTATAAAGATCATCTCTGGCTAGTGAAGGACCGACCATAGATGATTGATCCCGCGAACCGGTAGCCTCCACGTTCCCGATGTGCGTTTTTTAGCTCAGAAGAAACACTTATGAAGCACTTGATTTTCCGCCATTCCGTCATTCTACTCTATCGGTATATGTGGCGCTACTCTAGATTATGACGATCCAGCACGCCTAGATGCGCGCGGCATTGTCAATTGCGCGGCTGCATGATTATATCGCATAATGCTAGAATGGTGCGCGTTTCTACATGTGACGAACAACAATGAACTACGTTGTATTCTAGTATTGAGCAGGATGAATCCCCACTTATGATTCCATTACGTCTAGCTAGACTGCGGAAGCGCGCGCGCTAGGTAAGAACTATATACTAGCTGGCTAGTAGACTAGGTATAGGAAAGAGATCACGCCGCGCCAACATAGTTTTTGGTCGTTTTTGCATTGTTAGAGTGAAGCTGCTTGACAGGGTGGTGGGGTGCATGCGAGATGCGACAGTGCTCATGCTGCCGTAGGCACCATTGATTCTACGTTGCTACGTCTGTATCGAGTCTTCATCTACATTCATTTGATCATTGCCATCGCGGGGTTCCTCCTCCGATTTCGACTTTGCCCTCTCCTCCTCCCTGGCAGAAGCTTCTTCCACCTTGTCTGGCTGCGGTGACGAAGGAGCTTCCTGCTCCATATCGAGCTGCTGCTGTTGCTGTTGCTGCGTTGCTGATGTTTGTTCTGTTGTTTGCCCCTTCTCCTCCTGCATGCTCTCTTGTGCTGTCGCTTCTACTGACTTTTCTAGTGACGATTGTTGCTGTTGTTGCTGCTGTGAAGAGGAGGCCGCTGCAAGTGCCGTTTGAGGGCCGGATCCAAGCGTTGCTGCAACTGACAGGGGGGTGGCCGGTATTGATGCTTTCGAGGTGGCAGGCTGTGTCGTTGCCATCGTGATCGGCGTCGTCGTCGTCGCTACTATCGGCGTGGCCGTCGGTATTGTCATCTGCGGGGGGGCGGCACCTACCACAGCTCCTAGTTGTGTCGTCGTCGTCGTCGTCGTCTGCAGTTGCTGTTGCTGCTGCTGCTGCTGCTGCTGCTGCTGCTGCAGAGGCACGGCCGTTGCTGTTGCTGTTGGTACTACTGGTTGGAGTGTGGAGACTTGCTGCTGCTGCTGCTGCTGCTGCTGCTGCTGCTGCTGGGGGCGTGAAAAGGCCAGAGGCAGTAGTTTCTGTGCCGTCGTGGCTGCTGTCGCCGCTGGTCGCGGAAACGTTTTGGCAAATGCAGCAGCAGGAAAGGATGGATTGCCCTGGCTGCTGCGGTTGCTGCTGGCCGTGGGAGAGAGGAGTGGGGTCACAGCAGCAGCACTGCTGCTACGAGCAGAGGCGAAAGACTGGAGGCCTACATGCCAATTGAAGTATTTCTCACCGAGACTCTTGGGCACGAACGTAGTTTTTACAGGATAGGACGCCTCCTGAGGAGAAGGGAGAGGAGGAGAAGGAAGAGGAGAGAGAGGAGGAGTAAAATAAGGGATAACTCAGTAAGGCCGCACAAATGGGAGATGCTGGAGACGAGAAGAAGCAATGGCCGAGATAGCTCTCAGTAGGGAAGAGGCAGCGACGTGGCAAACAGTTGAAGGGACAAAGTAACAATGCATCTTTGTCGCTTATGCTGTTCCGCTTCTCTTGCTATGCTTTCATAAAAATACCACTATCATCATCATCATCATCATCATCATCATCATGATGTCGTCGTCGTCGTCGTCGTTATCATCATCCTTTACCAGGTCAAAAGCCGCCCTCCACGCGGAACTAAACATCCCAAGGTGCGAATCGACCACAGGGACATTGATTTTCTGGAGAAAGAGGGTGGCTCGATGAATACTTTCATATATATATATGTGTATATGTATGTATAAATATATAAGTATTTATGTATGTGTGTAGATATAACTTAATATACAGATTTTATGCGTTTGTGTCTCGCAAAGAAAATAAAATACTACATATTTTATCTAAATAAACATATATATATATATATATATATATATATATATATATATATATATATATATATATATATATATATAAGTGGATGAGTTTGTGTGTGAGAGACACACACAC
>ADNK01002023.1:0-21866 GCA_000320545.1 Bigelowiella natans CCMP2755
GTGTGTGTGACAGCGAGAGAGAGAGAGAGAGAGAGAGAGAGAGAGAGAGATTTCTGCCGCTTTTCTTTTCTTATGATGTAATTGATAATGGCTGTTGTTCATCTGATGCTTTCGTCTCTCGCCTGATGATTGGGCACACGACTAACAGCTTTTCGCTGGTGGAGGGGGAGCCTTACCCTTTGAGGCACGGACCGCTTGCAGGGCCTATCGTATTCCTACTCCTCTCCGGTAGTAGTTGTAGTAGTAGTAGTAGTAGTAGTAGTAGTAGTGGTAGTGGTAGTAGTTGTTGTTGTAGCAGTAGTAGTTGTTGATAGGAGGGGGAGGAGATCATACCATACTTGACATATGCAGAGCTTCGAATTCGCACAAACACGCACAAAAGAGAACGAGAGGGAAAGAGAGAGACAGAGAGAGAGAGAGAGAGAGAGAGAGAGAGAGAGAGAAGGGGCGGGGCAGCAGCAATAGCAGCATAGCACCACGATCAACCATCACCCATATCACCCATCATTATCATCATATATTTCTCCTTACCCTTTGAAATTCCTCCTTATCCTCGCCTCACTTCTCCTCCTCCTCCTCCTCCACCACCACCTCCTCCTCCTGCCCCTGACCCCCCCCCCTCCATGATAACGGGAATTAGGGCTTGTGCTGCATTTCGAGCTGAGGTTGTTCGGATGGAAGCTGCGGAGACGTCTCGGCTTCGTCCTCAACTCCCTGTGCGTGCTTATAATAGCATAGTAGTTTCACAAGAGCAGATATTAGTCATTTTAGACAAATGCCCAGATACATGCATGCATGCGCTCACGCACGGTTTTGTGTGCGTTACGCGAGACCACCGTTATCGGGGGTTTCCTTTCGAAATAGAATATATTCGTTTCTATCTTTCTTCATTTACCAAAGACCTGGAAGGAGGGGCAATGGAAGTGCCAGCATGATCATCATCATTAATCCTTTCCGCCCCCCACTAACCCTCCCCAAACCCACTCCCCCTTCCTTCGATTCCATCCTTCGTACAGATACTTAATCTTCATAATATACGTCTTCTGTGAGGAGTTTGCTTAAATGCAGAAGGTATCGCCCCCCCCCCCCTCTTTGTCGCATATGTGCAGCAAATGCCCCACTATCCGAACTGAGAAAATAGCCTCCCCCTCCCCTCCCTGATTGAAGGCCGTCATCGTGCGGTCCGCCTAGTATGAAATGCCATCAGTTTGTTTCGTAGTATTTTTGCGAAATGGAACGCGTTTTCCTCCCCAATCCAAATTTTTGATTTTTTTTTTTTAATTAAATCGCAGATCGAATGTTGGAATATACTGCTGCAGCACTCTCTGGGATGAAGATCGTGCCATTGCACGTCTAGCACCATGAATGCATGTCAAGTTTATCGATCTATAGATGCATTACGCCGCATGTCCAGGCTGTACCGTACACATAAAACATGTGTAAGCAGAGTTAAGCAGTAAACCGATCGATGGCAAACGTCGCAACAGCATGCGGCTAATAACGCTTTACGCACTACACATGCGAATTATTCTTAGCGCAGGCTAGCAGTCTCCACGCAGCTAAGCTAGTAAGCGACATGTGTCACACGCTTGTTTGTGTTAGTGTGTCTGCATGGTTTGTTACACCACACAGCAATCTAGCTAACTAGCTAGCAACGTCATCAGCGTGATATATGTAATAGCTATGCAACAAACACACATAGCAAGCACGCACAGTCTGCCGAACGCTAGCACGATAATCTAGATAATACAATAACGTACGAGCGGATGCTAGCATGCAGCGTGATTAAATTAAAGGCATCGCAACGTGCGAAATGCAATGTTTGCGATACCATCACATCGCTGCCTAGTTCCACCCTTCTTCATCTTCGTTATGTGCACATTGCGGCATTTATTTAATTTTTGCGCCGACCGCAACGCAACAACGCGTTCGTAAGCGGTCACGCGCTGCTAGCATAAGCGCGACAACGCGCAAATAATAATGAGCGAGCACTGCTGCGACAATGTCAGGATGTGCATGCATGCGTACGCAGCCGTCATATAAACACTCTGGCTAATGAACAATCATTCACATCATCTCATCTCACACAAGTTTGCAGGATCTGGCGGCGTCACAAATGCAGTTTTCAGTCGCCGACCCCTTGCCACCGTGATGCTTGCCTTTCAACATCGTACCAAAGACTGCGGCATCGAGCTCCGCGTACACGATTTCACCCATCCGGCTGCGAAACACGTGTGTACAAACATACGCGTATTAGAGGGGGTGACGGATTTGATTTCGTCTCATTGAACAGGGAAGCGGGCGAGGGGGGGGGGGAGGGTAACTGGGAAGGTCACAGGTGTAGAGTAAAATCATTCGCCTTCAACCTCAGGTATTGAGGCGCTGTTGTTGTTGTTGTTGTTGTTGTTGTTGTTGTGTTGGTTTCTAGTGGTAGTTATTGGTAGGTGTTGTTGGTACTCGTAGCCTTGCGGAGTATAGTGCAGTCCATCGTCCCATAAATCCCTCTTATCCTCCTGCATGTAGCAGTAGCAGCAGTGAACAGCAGTGCGGATAGGCATAAAAGCACACGGGAAAATAAGCAGCTTGCACGCATTCACCACGCTTGAGGTGCACAGTAAGATCATTCGAATTCAGCTATTCTCCAGATTAATATATATATGTATATATATGTGTGTGTGTGTTTGTGTGTGTGTGTGTGTGCATTGTGTGCGTGTGTTATATGCTGGGTGGTGATATTGTTATGGTTTCTAACATCCCTTTCTCAAGTCGCGGCGCAATGCTCAGTGTTTTACCTCAGAGAGGCTGAAATAGGGAAACTTCGCTCCAAAGTCGATCACGTGAGTTTTGCTTGAGCCCAAGCTCTTAATCATCTAGAGACGGATGATAGGAGAAAGAGGGAGAGGGAGGGAGGGGAGAGAGAGAGAGAGAGAGAGAGAGAGAGAGAGGGATAAATATCCCATCGGAAAATGCACCGAAGTCGAGAAGGCAAGGAGAGGGGGGGGGGGAGGAGAAGATAGCGATTTCCAAAAATCCTGTTGGACTTCGCATTCTCCTTCATCATCGCCGGCGTCACCTTATTGAGCTCTGCTATCTTCTTCTCCAAAGATGCGCCGTGAGTCTTTTGCTGGAAGTGCTCTGTGTGCACGCGCATCGCCCGGGTTGCGTGGCAAGAATGGACAACAGCGACAACGGTTTTCAATGATGGCGATGGCGACGGGTTGATTGATTAGCCGAAGAAGGGAAGAACGGTAATGTACCTGCAACTGTAAGTGCTACAGTGATGGCCCCATCCTCCACCGCAGCAAGATGCGTCTCCTTCAATCCTTGGAAAACTTTCTGCAACACCGCATGTATTAGGCCACCACTCCGATGTACGCACGCGCCAACTGCTACTATACAGAGCCCATGACGACCGCTCATCCGACGCACGTACCTCGGGAGTAGTCATACAGCACAGATCGTTGATCCCGCCTGATGCCATCGATTGTTGGGGGGGGGGAAGGGTATAGAGGGGGGCGAAGAAGTGATGAAGGAAATTCTGTTTTTTCAGCGGGGCTCGGAGCGCAACTTCTACAGAACTCAAAGCACCGATGGACGAATGTCTGGCGAGAATCGCTCGCAGGATCATCATCCTCATAGATGCGTATACAATGTAGAGTAATACACTTTCGACTTGGTTCCAATGTGTGTGTGCGTGTGCGCGTGCGTGTGCGTGTGCGTGTGTATGTGTGTGTATGTGTGTGTGCATTTGTGTTGTGTGCTGTTTGTGCCCGAAGGCTTCAGCTATACCCAAGATGATAACAATATCGAATGCCTTGCCTTCCCATCGGTCTGTACTGCCCTTCTTACCTGCAACAAGCAAGCTCATCGAGAGATCGATCGCTGGTGCAAAGAACGATGTCTTGCGTAATGCCGTATTACAACCGGCAAAGCTTCTGCTTTCAACCGACTATTACATTCTATCACATACGAGCACACACACATACACACACACACACACACACACACACACACACTTTCCAATCTTTCTTTGACGGCAGCCGAGTAAAGATCCTTCATGTGGACCTGTTGTCAAGCATCATTGCTGATGGCGGTGATTGGGTCACTCACAACAGGCTCTGTTACCGCTTTGAATCCGTTGATTCCTTGATTGTAAACGGTATACTTGACCCCGTCCTTCCTCTCCCTGTGGAAGTCGGGGTGCAAAAACAAAGATGATGGGGAAAGGGCGGAGACGATGAAAACGAAGGGGGCTAAAAATACTTGAGCAAGTCACCCAGCCGGTGCGAATACGGATGGTGTTTGTATCCATTCATGAAGTAGCCTCGAGTTAACGAATCGCCGAGGCAGAGGATAGCCTATTCGTAGGAGGAAAAGGGTGAATCTAAGGCCGCTCATTCGTTTGATGTGCTCTAAGGCCGCTCATTCGTTTGATGTGCTCTCTTGTACCACAGTTTTATCCCCGGCCTGGCTCTGTCCTTCCACATCCTTCTTCTCTTTCGTTGTGGACTTGGATTCCATGGCTAGGGGCAGCCTCCTTTGCTCACCCGCGGTCGGACCGATTTGGGAGGGGGGCGGGGGCGGCGGCGGCGGCGGCGAGCTTCCGAGCTGAAGAAGCGGAATTACAGCTTCACTAACAGACTAAACTAGTAAATTTAAATTTGACTGAAAATCCTTGTCGCAGCCAGAAAATGGCATTGGTTCTGGAAAAACGGCGACGGTCTAAGACTTATGTCTTAATGATATCTCACGGCCGGCCATTGTGAGTGAGCGAATGAGTTGCGCTTGCAAGCGCATGGCTGCTAGGCACCCCCGACTCGCACATGGGGTTCTGGCCCTCCATGTGTGAGCTGGCCACGTGAGAACATCTCTTTCAGTCGCTCGCGACGCCTTTGAATCAGGTGCAGCATGCTAACACGCTTCTTTGAAAAAAAGTAATTCCTCTTCCAGGATTGACCTCTTTGAATCAGGTGCTAGCGATCGGCATGCTATGGTTTCCATCCCTCTGCACACTTCAGCTCGTGTACGTTTTTCTCGCTATGGCCCAGCGAGTCCATGGGGTGGGAACATGTGGGTCACACGTCATCGTCCAAGGAAATACTTATTCGACTCCTGATCCGTATGGAACTGAAATTTCTTGTACCTTTACCCTCACGGGAATATCGGGGATCAAATTTGACCGATTCTGGACTGATACAGGCTATGACTATCTTCACGTGCAGAAACTAGGCGATGGGGGGTTCAATGAATCATTTAGTGGATCTGAAGTTCCGGCTTCAATTGGCCAGCACGGTGACTATAGATTTCAGTGGTATTCTGACAATGCCGTGACATTTTCTGGCTGGTCTTTCACCGTGCTTCCATCGCCATCCTCAACCTGGAGTCCCACATGGTAGAATTCGGGATCCTGCTTCGTTTTCTCCGCATTTACACTTCTCCCCACTTTTTATTGGCTAAATGTTTTTCAGGCAAAACGAATATTGTGATGTTCATTTGTTTCGTTGCTCGTCTTCCATTTTACACCCATTTGCGCATAAGTCAGCCTGTGTATGAGACGTGTTCGATGATCTCTCACATAAAAATGTACCCCCCCTTCAAGGAGCGAACAAGACCTGCAGCAAAATGAAAAGGAGGGGCTGCGAGAGCTTTGCACAGCACTGGGCGGACCGTCGGCACTTGGTCAAAGATGGGCTGGGCTCTACAATGCTACTCTATATACCCCTCCTTGCCAGTGGAACGGCCTCAAATGTGAGCATCGACCAACCAATAGTGGAGAAACTTCACCACATATTGTCGGGATTGTGTTAAACAAGATGGAGCTGACTGGAACGATTCCCAATTCTCTTCCCAGGCTCTTTACATTCCTCCAAAGACTCGATTTGAGTGACAACCTAATCTCGGGCACGATCCCGGCGGCATTCATATGCGACCCAAATAACCCAAATGGAACGAGCGAAAACTTACTTTATTTTAGCGTTTCCTCCAACCAGCTTTCAGGGATACTTCCGTCCGACGAGTGTTTGGCGAACCGATCTTCCCAGGCGCAGCTCCAGTATTTCGATGGATCTAACAACCTGCTCTCAGGCACGATCCCGGCGGCATTCATATGCGATCCAAAGACCCTGGATGCAGTCAGTAATAACATGCTATACTTTAGCATTTCCTCGAACAAGCTTTCGGGGACGCTCCCGTCCAACAAGTGTTTGGCGAACCGATCTTCCCAGGCGCAGCTCCAGTATTTCTTGGGATCTAACAACTTGCTCTCAGGCACAATCCCGGCGGCATTCATATGCGATCCAAATGACCCGGATGGAGCAAGCAAATATATGCAACAATTTAGCGTTTCCTCGAACCAGCTTTCGGGGACGCTTCCGTCCAACAAGTGCTTGGCGAGCCGATCTTCTCAGGCGCGGCTCCAGTATTTTTATGGATATAACAACTTGCTCTCAGGCACGATCCCGGCGGGATTCATATGCGATCCAAATGACCCGAATGGAGCGAGCAAAAATATGCAAGTGTTATACATTGACTCTAACAAGCTTTCGGGGACGCTTCCGTCCGACGACTGTTTGGCGAGCCGATCTTCCCAGGTGGGGCTCCAGTATTTCTATGGACAAAATAACTCCGTCTCAGGCACGATCCCGGCGGGATTCATATGCGATCCAAATAACCCGAATGGGGCGAGCAAAAATATCATGGAGTTTAGCGTTTCCTCCAACCAGCTTTCGGGGACGCTTCCGTCCGACGAGTGTTTGACGAGCCGATCTTCCCAGGCGCAGCTTGATGTCTTTGTAGGCTCCAACAACCTACTCTCAGGCACGATCCCGGCGGCATTCATATGCGATCCAAAGAACCCGGATGGAGCGAGCAAAAATTTACTATATTTCAGCATTTCCTCGAACAAGCTTTCGGGGACACTTCCGTCCAACAAGTGTTTGGCGAATCGATCTTCTCAGGCGCGGCTCCAGTATTTCTATGGATATGATAACTTGCTCTCAGGCACGATCCCGGCGGGATTCATATGCGATCCAAATGACCCGAATGGAGCGATCAGAAATATTCAAGCATTTAGTGTTAGCTCAAACCGGCTCTCAGGTACATTGCCGTCAAATAGATGCGTTGCAAGTCGGCACAACAGTAGCAGGTTGAGTCCATTGATCGAGTTTGAAGCTTCGCACAACATCATATCTGGTCAAGTTCCTAGCAGTCTGTTCGATCTCGGAAGTGAAACGGAACACGGCACATTGTTACTAGCAGGATGCCGACTCTCAGGAGCCATTCCACCTGAATTGCAACAGGTCACCGCTACGAAGCTAAAGGTCGTTGATTTGAGCCAAAACGATCTTTCTGGGAGCATTCCCGACCTTGTGCTGACTTTCCCCAACCTCACAGTTCTTTCCTTGTCCTCGAACCGGAACCTAAAAGGACGTCTAGATTCATTTCCCATGGAAAGGCTGCAGTATTTGCTGATAGACGGGACGCATCTGAGTGGTGATTTGGGTGCTCTAGGGTCCATGACGACACCAAGGAAGATTCATCTTGCAGGAAATCAGTTGAGTGGAACAATTCCGGAAGCGTTGTTCCTCCATTCTAGCTTGGAGGAGTTAGTTCTTTCGCACAACCGTGTGAGCGGTAGCCTTCCAAACACCATCGGCAGTGCTCGCGGTTTGAGGAAATTGTTGCTAGATACGAACAGAATCGATGGTCAGCTTCCTGACACTCTCGCGGACGTGTTGCCCCTGCTTCGAGAAATACGCCTGAATTTGAACGAGATATCATGCGATTTACCAATCGGATTGCAACAGGCAGGGGCATTCGATAGCCGAAATGGAACGGGGGGCAGCGAGTCCACACCTGCGACGCAAATCGTTCAGGGAAACATGTTTGGATGCCGTGGGATTGAGGCACTTAGCAAGGTAGACGCCTATGGCAAGGCATATCAATGCGGATACAGCGCATACCTCGTCCCTTTCATCGTGTCAGTGGTGATAGTTGCACTGATTGCAGGGTTAGGTGCATGCTATGTTTGCCGCGGGGAGTCTAGCAATTGGAAGATTTCATGGAATTGGGTACGGGGAAGAGAACAAGGCCTACTCCCACGCGCATCGCGCGGAGTGTTCTTTCTCAGTGGAAGCATGGTTGGAATCGGGCTGCTTGCCATTGCTGCTGGAGCTCCCACATACGAGACAGCAAGCTCGCACTTCGAGTGCCAATATGCAAACAAGATCTCCTTGGCATTTGTGGAGAAATCCCCCGAGTCAGCTTCCCACACCCATTATCCAGTTGAATGGGTAACAACCACCTTGCTAGCCCTCTCCATAGGAGGCATGGCGTGGGTCATTACCAAGTCGCGTCCTTCGAGGCTTAATCGCAAAGAAAACGTCGCGCTAAGGTTCATTGGCATCGGACTTCCCACATCGCCAAGTGGTCCCTATGCATCTGAGACCAAGCAGTCACTTTCTGCCATTGGGCAAAGCCAATACCAGAAATTAGAAAGCAATGGTAGTAGCAATGGAGAGCGTACGTCAGCTAGCTGGCAGCGATATCGCACAGCATTCCTAGTGACACGCACTGTGTTGGTTTTGGCTGCGCTTTTGATGCTCATTATGTCTACGAGTATAGCTCAAGTGTACGTCGATGTCTCCAGCCGGATATCTTACTCGGTCAAGAACCTCATGCTCTATGCAATCACGGCGATACACATCTTATTATCGCTCACGATTTTTGAATTCTGCACCAATGTCATTGTTGGGGATGTCTCCGAGCTGATGAGCGGCCGTCGTGAGGCTAGCGCTAGTTTCAGTGTAGATCTGTGGTGGAACACAGCATTGAATTCATTGAGCAACATCTTTGCTCCCGCAATTTCGGGGGCATTTGCTTACGATTCATGCTTGCGTCCGCTACTCATTCCACTGCAATCTGCACCTAAAGTCCATGTGACTACCAATATATGTACGTATGGAACATACGGTTTCACCGACGAGGGAAATAGGTATCTCATAGACTGTTATGACTATGTAACTCTCAGCACAGGAAATTATCAGCCGAGCTTCAACCTCCGTTCAGACTACTGCACCTCGGCTCTTGTTCGGGTGTTTGCGCCATTCTTCACCACGCTTGTACTGGAGATGCTTCTTGGACCTATATTCCAGACGTGCGCCTCGTTTGTCTTCTCCCGCCCGAATGCGGTCCTTTTGTTCGTCTTTGATGCCAATTCCTTTGCCTTATGGCCTGATATTGCGAGAAACGCGGGTCCCCGCAAGCTTGCTCGTGCAACGCAGGAAGTCGTTAAATGGGCATACTGCTCGCAGATCACGCTGGTGGGGATAACGCTAACCATGGGCATTGCGGCTCCTATTGTTGCTATGGCAGTATCATTTGCCTCGGTTATCCTTGCTCTATATTATGCGAATCTTATGTCAATTCTTGGGGCAGTGGTAAATGAACGAGAGGAAGAGATGGTCCGTGCTGGAGAAGCACAGGTCATTGTGCGCATGGTGAAAGTTTTCAGCTCGACATTTCATCGTTTATTTCTTGCCTATCGCATCCACTTAGCCGTGCGAAAAGGCATATTGTTTGGTCTTGTGCAGTGGGAAGAGAGGGGAGGAAATTTTTCAGAAGGAAGAGAGGGGTGTGTGCATTCATTGCTTGTCCGATTGTTCGCATCTCAGAGCCTGAAACAATCATTCCACTGACCCACATCTGAATAGACATGCCAAGTGTTTGGGGGTAGGCTCATGTGTGAAGGTGTGACATGACAAGAATCACGTTGTTCACATGTCTGTCCCATGTGTGTGACAGGTTGACGGCTCCATCCCATGGACTTCGTTGCTCGTACCAATCACGTGTTCTCTTATATTCTGGGCAGCATTTGGGTGGGCCGGTTTGAATTTTGGGTGGCCAGCGGCTGCATACCTCATCGTACTTCTCCTGATGATCGCCTCGATGAGCAGTGTAGCACTCAGATATCATTAGCAAAGGTTGGCAGTGAGTGCATTTCTCACAATCTTTGCAAGTCGTCAAATCATCCATCTGTCTTGCGCGGCACTAGCTTGAGTGGCATGCGCAATCCAAGGTAGCAAGCATCAACGCAATTTCACTTGTCAGTGAGCAGCCTAGAGAGCGAGATGAATGCTGTGCACAACGTTTTTGTGCATGCGCATCAGACTTTTTCTTGAACTGCGCATGCATGGCTAGCTAGTTTGCTCATGAGCTAGTGAGACAGCAGATGCGCAGTGATTCCAATCTTTTCAGTGGTCATTCCAATGACCATGCGCGAAGCAACAACTACGTGCATGCCAGCATGCATGCAGCGACCAGCCAGGTGTGCACAACAGTGGACAAAGTGACATCACATGCAGCACAAGCATGTGTTACATTGCATCACGTGTCCGCCATGATAAGCATCCCTGAGATTTTCCACAGATTCTCTGATTGCATGTCTCAGCAGGTCTAGAGGGGCTGTCCATGTGCACATGTCAATGCCATTGTCATTTTGAATTTGCATCAACAACGTGCATCAACACATGGGTTCTTTTGTCATGTGTGCATGAGCAACAAGCTTCTTTTGTGCACCTAGCCACGTGTTGCATGATCATGTTCGTTGTCACATGTGCTAGCACGTCGTGTCATTGCACCGCCCGCTGGTGGACGTGTGCACTTGCATGATCAGGTCGTGCATGATCCCGCGTGCACTGCTGTGCAGTTTCAATGGTGTCCTCAATTACGCTGTATGATAGACATGCAAGAACAATTTTTGGTGTTCCATGATGTGCTGGCAATCATGGCGCGTCGAACACGCCACGGCAGTGCGCCTTGCTTGACAGATGCTCGTTTGGATAATAGACACAGCAATACACTATATATATAATATATATTGTGTATTGCATGTCTTGGTGACACTAGCTTGCCATTTGTTGTTGCTGCAATGATGCCATGTCAGATGGGCTGCAAGCTAAGACAATTGATGAAATGCTGAATCTCACCATGATGTAGATGGATGGCTAGATGGGCGCGCAAGCACAAGTTTCGGCCAAAAAATACATGAACGTAGCTTTTGAGCAAATCAAATATCGTTTATAAGATGGACGATAAATTCTTCAACACCTGCACTGCGTGAATGCTATGACAATCGTCGTCACTCAAGTAGTAGCATTTGTGGATTCCCTTCCATCGGTCGTGCACGAAGTTTCAAAAGCCGAAACTCACGACACGCCTACCCTGCGTATGTACACGTCGACGTCGTGTACATCACGTGGTAGGGATTTGGGAAACAACACAAGAATGACGAGCACGGCTCGCACGGGTGGAGGAATACTTCTTGCTGTGAAAGAATAGAGGAGTTATTGAGTTCAGCGACACGAGAAAAATCCTACGCCAGCAAATAACAGCGCATTGTTCTATGCGCGGGCCGCTTGAGATGCTGTCTTGTCGTCTCCATCAAGCCAATCTACCAACAATGCAAAAACGGCACTGGCGAGGAGAGCTGCGACTCGATCAGGGGAGGAATCAAAGGAAGACGTAGCACAGGGAACCGGTGACGCATCCAGAGATGTCGATGGGGGAGAAAATCGTGCTGAATTTGTAAATCTGCGTCCCTTTGGTGATGCGAAGCTGGTTGTACCGCCCGCGTTCAAAATGGTCCGGCCGATTATCCGGGTTATACCTATCAGAAACAACATCATCATATTTGTCGTCTTGGCGCATTATCGTTCGTCGTCGCTGTCGGCTCGCCGACTCCGAGCCCAGCCCGCACAATACAACACGACCGCGATGTGTGAATAATGAATTTTGGATAAAAAGAAGTGACACAGAACATCGGCCGGAATGCACGGACAGGAAAGAACAAGTGCTATGCATAAAGAAAAGGAAAAAGGATAGTGAGAAGTCAAACCATACCCGATTGCGGGGGCCTTAGCCGGGAAGTCATTCTCCCACTCGCGATGCGAGCTTAAAACGCCGGGGACCTGCGGGAAGGAACGGAGGATTTTTATGATAAACGGCCACACAGTGAAGCTCACAACGCCAGCGACAGCAGAAACATGCAAATGCATTGAACAAAAGCATCGACATCCATGCTGCTGCGGTAGGCGTACTACCCCATCAGAGAACACTTGCACGTAAGTTCCCTTTCGCACAACGGCGATATGGTGCCAGCGTCCGACAGTAATGTCAGGGCCTGGAGGAGGAGGAGGAGGAGGGGGAGGAGGGGGAGGAGGAGGAGGGGGGGGGAGGGAACAACGTCCCGTACAAAAAATGGATTTTTAGTAATTAATCATGTTTATATTCAACAGTTTTTCTCCAAAGGGATTAGAGTTGATAGGTTCGTCCCACCTCGCCATATACACTACCGACAGCTAGCGAATGGGGATGTACCGTAAACTTTTGGCCGCTCGTTTCCCACCGCGCCGTTCCAGCTGCCAAAGTAGGGCTTGGTCCCTGCCACCATCGATAGACAACAAGCAGCAGCGAGGCGGCAACGCAAACGCTCAAAATCCCCAACAAAAATATGACGACGACGAATGATGATCACGACCCTCCGATTCGAACCCATCTCGGCTGCTGACAGCATCGTTTTACGGCTCCTCATCCTTCTCGCTGCCCCCCCCCCCCTCCCCCCCCCCTCTCCCCCGGAGTCGTAACCTCCCGCCTGAAAACGAAAACGCGCCTCGCTCGCAAAATAACGGGAAATGCTACCGGATTCAAGGGCCACGTGACAGAAGTTTGGCATGGTCATCGAGCCCTGATTTGCCCATAGGAACTGGTTCTGCACACTTGTCGCTGGGAGGGGGCGGAAGTAGTGAGTCAGTGAGTGGGTGGGGGAGAATGTTAGAATGTATATATGTGTATATATGTATATACTATATCATAACTACCTCCAGACTTAACCCACATCTCGATCGTGAATGGCAAATATCTACCATAGTTGTTGCAAAACGAGTCAAACAATTATCGCGGAGAGCTGTGAATTTGCGTTTGAGAAAGACACAAATCGCGTTCTCATACACTTCTCTTCCATTCCTCCCCACCCCCGCCCCCCTCCTTAAATACCCAAGAGCGAAGACTTGATTGGTAGTAGGCAGCGCCTTGCCTCCTGAGGACCAAAAACAAGATTACGTTCAAAACACACACACACACACACACGCACGCACGCGGACATCGTACAATTCAGCGCTGCAAAGGCACATCCCTCGAAAAGGCGTTATTCGAGGATGAAGAAAAGACGAAAAGCAACACTCCGGCTATTTTTCCACAACCAACCGTTCTGATCGGGGACATAGAACTTCTCCATGAGCGAGCTGAAGAAGGTCGTCGGTGCTCCGGTCGGAAAGTGAGCATTTGGGTTGTACCTTTTTTCATATCGCAAACATCGTCGTTTTGGCCCCCCGAATATTATGGGGAAGAACGAAAAAAAGGCGGCGAATGCGCCAAAGCGTCGAGAGAAAGAGAGAAAACCAAGGGAAACGTTTGATGCGCCGTAGCAGTCGCCCACGCAAACGCCTGCATTCGTTGGAGTGGGATCTCCCGATCTTATTGGATCTGGGAGACTCACAGCACCGCTGGAGCATTCACTTTGTTTGTGGTGAAAAGGATGTGCCGTCGCCAGTCACGCGGCAGTATTTGCATGGATCATCATCAGACTCATTTCTCTCATTGTGTAGGAAGGAAGGGGGGAAAGGGGGGAGGGAAAGAGGGGGGGGGGGGGGGGGGGGGCATACTCTGGCTCCTTCATCTTCGACGTGCATATGCGTGCATCATCCTGATTAAAAAGGGAATAGGCGCTTGAGAATGTGCTTCTGCAGAGCGAGCTCACAGCGCGGGGGACGACGAATCTAATGCTGTGAAGATAAAAGCATGTATGGGATTCCCCGTCCCGTAATACGAGCTCGCCTCACTAAATCCATCGCTTTCTAGCAACACGCAGTATGCACACGTTCCTACCTCTCCGCAGCAGTGATACTGAACCTCGGTTGTGCCGTGGTCAGTGTCCAGGCTCATCGTGTGCGTGTATCTTTGAAGAAAATAAACCGAAAGCGTGAGCGGGTGTGTTTTTTAATATTATTGCAATCGCCATTCTCTCTCTCTCTCTCTCTCTCTCTCTCTCTCTCTCTCTACCTGAGCCGATCAATATTTGCAACGCATTCTTCCGGCCAATCAAAACCGCCTGTCGCACATCGCGAAACATACCAAAAAATGCGATAAGACTCGCCAAACGGTAGCAATAATGCAAACACACACACACACACACACACACACACACACACACATAGAGAGAGAGAGAGAGAGAGAGAGAGAGAGACGCATTCAAGCGCTCACAGATGCACGCTCGACCAAAAAACAACGTCACACCTGGTCCTTGCACGGCGCCATAAGTCGGCCCTGCGGAAGGAAAACCACGTCAATTCATCCCCGGACGTCAAATACAAACGACGCCCCATCGATAAAAAAGCGCGACAACCAAAAAAACGGTGAAGAGGCAAGGGGGGAAAGAATGAACGGCAGGGCGACCTGCGCTCGGGCTGAGCGTCTCGGTGGGGGACATCGTCGGTGGTATTATCTGCGCATTTATTGAAGTTAATCATATCCTTCACACACAACACACAACACACACACACACACACACACACACACACACATACACACACAGACAAGAAAATAACAGAAATAGGTCGGAAATCCATGCTCAATGAAGAAACATGTAGACCCTCCTCACCCTATTCTCTCCCCCCCCCCTTCCCTTAGATCAAACAGACCTTGACTGAGGGGGCGGAGGAGGTTGGATTTACGCTAGGGGTAGCGGTAGTTGGACTGCTCGTCGTTGGACTCGTGGTGTATGCGTACTGCCCGATGTTCGCGGTGAAGCCGTTCCTACGAGATGCAAGGGGAGAACAATTTTGCTGTTATTGTTGGTTGATAGATTATGATTTAGAATAGGAAACGACCCGAAGTGAAACCGATGAGATGCACACCCTACCTACCAAATAAAAACGTTACCCTGCGTTCCAAACGCCATTGATGCCGGGTACTGTCTTCATAGGCTGGAGGAGCGTAACACACACACAAACACACACAAACACACACAAACACACACAAACACACAAACACGCACACATACAGACACGCCCGCACAGAGAGCAGGAAACGTAGAGAATTGCGTTAGAAACACAGCCTCTCCAACGGTTCAGAGAGCCTCCTCAATTTTTGTGTTATTGTTATTGTTGTTGTTGTTGTTGTGATTGTGCATGTACACGCGTGAGTCCAGGGCTTTTCGCAACTGGAGCTCTCCCTCCCTCTCTCTCTCTCTCTCTCTCTCTCTCTCCCTCTCTCCCCCTCTCTCTCACGCAAATGGCATGCGCGAGCTGACAGACCGATGTCCACGTGGAGGAGTGCATGCCCCTTTGGTTGTCCCAGTACAGCGTGGTAGGGTCGTCGTGATACGTCCAGTAGAGGAAGGTGCGGTCGTCTGAGGGAGCAACGACGAATAGGTCAATGGATGGGTGGTGTAGGGGAGAGGGCAAACCCGCCAAACACGCAATAATATTCACAAATCTCTCTCTCTCTCTCTCTCTCTCTCTCTCTCTGTCTCTCTTTCCCTCAGAGGGGAAAGAGGGGAGGGGGAAGGGGAGTAGTTGCACGAGCTGTGACCTGGCAGCGTGAGCCGCCCCCGCGTGTAGTTGAGGTTTATCTCCTCCACCGTTCCTATTGCGGGAAACAATAAAGAATCACGACCACACACACACACACACAGAGAGAGAGAGAGAGAGAGAGAGAGAGAGAGAGATCCAGTAAACACAAATAAGCGACTAAAACATCGTAGAAAGTATAAATAATATATATATATATATATATATATATATATATATCGGTAACAGACCGTGCCCCATTGGGCGTGTCGGAGGGTCCCACGTCAGCGTCAAATCATACGCGAAAATCGTCATATCCGTCCAATTGCCTGATTTGATGCATATGCTCAGTAAAGGTTATGATTCTCGTTATTGCTCGTGTGCGACGTAATAGTGTCACCCCCCCCCCCCCCTCTCCGCGCTCCACATCGATCGTTATGATCTCCCTAGTCGTCCTTTGACGTTTATGTCGGCGTTGCTATGGAGCCAGATAATTCCGGGGAGAGAGTCTTCAGCCCCCCCGCCCTTTAAATTTTCCCCAAAAACATAGCTTTGAAGGGGAGATGAACACCCCATATAGGCATGTGCCCCCCCCCCCAATGGTATATATATATATATATATATATTATATATATATAGTTATCGTTTGAGTAGATATGAGCGTTTCTATGGGCCCGATAATTTCGGTATAGGTGTTATGCACCGCGTCTTTTAAATTTCACAAAAATATAGTTACAAGCACGATGCACCCACGCTCTCGCTCATGTCTCCCCCACGCGTGTATATGCGCGCGCTATATCTATATATATATATATAGAGAGAGAGAGAGAGAGAGAGAGAGAGAGAGAGAGAATGCTTTAAACGTACCGCCGTCCACACACTTTCCACCGACTGAGGCCTCGGTTGCTCCCAATACCTGCAAATCCGACAAGAGCACGGACCCAAGGCCAAGAAGTGAGTAAACTTCATCAATATATATATATATATATATATATATATATATAATATTAATTTATAAGTGGTGCGCATGCGTGTGTGTATGGGGGGGGAGGGGGGGGGGAATCATGAGGGGTTTAATATTAGATCCTTTTTCTAGGGTGACGACATTGCTGTCGCTATTGTTGTTGTCGTTGTTGTTGTTGTTGTTATTGTTTGGACTTACAGCTTCAAAGGCTCGTCGTAGTACACGAACCAGTAGAAAAGTCTGTGGTCAGCTGTCAAGAGCAGCAGTGGGAGGTAGTATTAGTAATAACAATAGCAGCTATTAATCTTCTGTTGGGAAGTCGTCGTTGAGATTGGCATTTAGAGGCGGGCGCTTGCGGATGGGGATCTCCAGTTGTATGTGCGTGCGTGTGTGTGTCTATGCGTGTGTATGGGGAGAGAGAGAGAGAGAGAGAGAGAGAAAGCGAGAGATTCGGCGCTAGACGGAGTGTAAGAAATCAATATTCGCCATATTCTATATATAGGAGCGATCTAACGATGGGCGTGGGTGGGTAATTGCACTCACGAAAGACGATGTAGCCCGACTGGTGATGGTTGGAGACGTGCGTGATCTTCCCGTACACCGGAGGCCTAAGCAGCAAGTAGTAGCGGTCACTCCACACGGGGCCAGAATTGATGGACGCATACACATTAAAAGAAAGAAAAGGCTGATATATATATATATATATATATATATATATATATGTGTGTATATATACATATAGAGAGGTCATCGTTTGTTTAATGTAGCGAGCAATCCCACCTCGGATTCGCGTCGTTTCTTGTCACTCTCTTTGTCCACGTTCCCCGAAGCTCGATCTGCACGCTCTCTGAGGTGACGAAGGCTCAAAATCAGTATTTTGGGGCGGGGCGCGAGCGAGCATGCGCCGCGAGCGCCGCCAATATACACGCAATTGCGCTTCACATTTGAATTCATTCTCGGAGAGAGAGAGAGAGAGAGAGAGAGAGAGAGAGAGAGAGAGAAAGAGAGAGAGAGAAAGAGAGAGAGAGAGAGAGAGAGAGAGAGAGAGAGAGAGAGAGAGAGAGATAGAGAACCTGTGGCCTGGGGGGCTCTCGTGGCTGGCGCTGCAGTCGGAGGACCGTAGCATCTTCGATAGCACGTCACCGCTACATCGAAGCAAAAGGGGCAGCAGGGAGGATGAGGAAAAGCCAAGGGGGCGGGGCGGGGGAGGAGGGGGTTCCATTAGCACCGTTAGTGACAAAAAATGCAGATAGAAGACGGATGTGTGGAAGAACATGAGTGTCCGATATTTGATATAATTACGAGCGATGATTGCGGCGTTATTCGTTCATTATTTTGCCGTAATAGCTGTTTTGTTTTTACCGTGGTCCTCTGCATTGCAACTGACAACTGTATTCGGACTGGTATTGCTGCATCGGTTGTTTCTGCTCCCTGCGTGTTGGTAAATAGCAGCATTAGGGTGGCGATGAAGGCGCTCACAGGCCTGCCCCCCCCCCCCCACCCTCCCCCCCCCCATCTGAAAATTTCTCTTAAATCAGTAGATGTGATGGGTATGACGTATGAGGAGGGCAGGAGCATTTGCGAACCAGCGATTACCTCCGTTCGAGTGCGGGCACATGTTCCACTGGTTGGCCCCTTCGAGACAAGCAGCATTCACGAGGAAACCTTATTGCAAAGGGGGGGGGGCAGGGACGGGGAGTTGAGGGGTGAGATACACAATGTGAAATCGGTTCATTCAGGGTGTGAAGATATACTATACAATGATGTATGTGGGTCAGCGGCGAATTGATGAGCTAAGTACCTCCATTCGTGTAGCAATGGCCGTCGTGACCGTGCGGACAACTCAAAGCATACCCGAGAGTCGTACATTCCCTAAGAATATGGGGAATGGCATCGGCGATAACTTCATGAAGCGTGGATCTTTTCCTTCGTATATAGAACTTATTCGAACAGTCAAACCCCGACTGCCCAAGGCATCATGCTCGCAAAAATGGAAGAGAGTGAAGAGGCAGGAAGGGGGGGGCGGCGGCAACCCCCCCAAGGGAGTAAAGTAACTTTTTTGATGAAACAGATAAGTTTTCTGCCCTATACCAGTCGAGCGGGTATATTACCGGAAACAAGACTCCCAAGAATCTGTGCTATCACAAGATGTTAGCACACTTGGATCACTCTTCAAGCACCGATTGCCCCTCGTACCAATGTTCTGACCTGCGGAACATAGTACATGTATTTCAGGCATTCTCTCGGGCGCGCGCTTCTCGACCAGAAGTCCACGGGAAGTATACTCTTAGTATTGTTGTTGTTGGCAATGATGTTTTTCTTTCCCAAATCTTTTGTCTCACTGTGAAGGAGTGGGGGGGAGGGGCACCTGGGCACGCAACCCATCGGTTGGGGTTCGTGGGATCTACACACTGGGAAAGGACCATCTTCCCGTACACGTTGTAGCAGTTCCCATTATGATCGCCGGGGCAGGATGGGTACGCCGCCAGAGTGGCGAGTGGAAGTGAAAGCGCCACCAGCAAATGACATAGCTTGTCTGTGCAAAATCTTAAGCAAACTCTCATTGCTGTCGCCTGCACGGCTGCTCAGACCCAGTCTTCTGCGCCCTGGTGCCTTGCGATGACGACCCCTTAGTTGTCCCCTGCTTTCCTTTTGTCAAATAGAATTCAATGGCTACAGTCAGTCACCGCCAACTCAGCTCTCCATCATCATCAATGCTGTCAGTGTGAGCGCAGCCGCATGACTCCTGCCGGCGCGCGAAAACGCAGGCACGTGGAACAGAGTCCATTAGGTGAAATTTTCGGTTCGAAAATGGTACAGTTGTGGGAGGGGCATGAAAGATACTAGCGTTAGGGGGGAGCGGGGAGGGGGTGGAAAACCTAGATCCCAAGTGGACGGAAAATGGAGCCCCCAAGAAGTTAGACGATCAACTGACAAATTAAATTACAAATTAAGTAAAATATATTCTTTTTATTTCTTACGACAACAAGTGGGTGTCTTAATTTTTTAAATTTGGGTAATTACAGAAGAATTCCTGTCAAATGACCTCCATACAAAATCTGGGGAATCGTCCTGGAAGTTACTGTCGAATAGTACTCTTGGCCCAGGGCGTTTCTGGCTCATACGACATCATTTCCATTGTCTTCGCATGAAAACAATTTTCGATTCGCGATAGCGACATCTGACATTCACTGGGCAGAATCGAAAACGGTGGTTACGGCAAGTATTAATCGTTGTCGCAGATAGTGAATCGCATGTATTTTGAGGAACTGATGGCCAGAACCGAACACCTGCTAGATCAATCTGTTCGGTCCTGTTCAGGGTGGGATTACGTCTCTTGAAAAGGTGAGGGTCGGGCGGGGGGAAGGGGGGTTGGAGAGGGGCAAAACGACAGTCGAGATTAGTGCTAAGACGTAATACGTGGTTCGCAGGCTGGCTGCTGCGCGGCGGATCTTGCTCCAACTGTGAAGCATAAGAATGGGGATTACTGTGACAATACTCAACGACACGAAATATCCGCTCGTGGGGCGGCTCGACGACGGAGTGGATAAAAAGGTTGGGGAAATGCTCCATGAGGATATTGTCTTTCGTGAGATTCTAACACTCCCTGCCGATTCCACCCATTCTAGGAGATCGCTGCCGTCAAAGTAGATCCGGGGCAGAAATGGTCTCACACCGACGGTATTTACCGACTAAATTATCCGAGAGCCGGGGGGGGCGGGCTCAGGACGACGGGGGTAGGAACAGTGTAGGGCGGAGGGGGAACGGATTATTTGTTTTTCATCTCCGAATTTGAAATCTTTCACAGACGGGATTAATCGTGAAGGCGCCTACACCTTCAGGCTCTGGAAGAATAACAAAGGAAAGGTATTCCTCGAATCCATTTGGTCGTCACATCTCATCTAGCAGCAGTATCCCTAGCATGTAGCGATTGAAAAGGAAAGCTATATTGACGGAGAAGGGGGGCAACGGATAGGGAATGGCGGCCAGTGTTGATGTCCGCATTTGATGCTTTCGTGACATAAAATGAACGTATTCGGGAGCTTCGTCTCGCAGCATAGCCTAGCAACAGCCCATCTTCGCAAAAGTAGGAAATATAACCGATGTTGTTTTGGCGTAGCAAGCTGCGCCGTTTGACGGACACCCTCTTAGTTTCCCCGGTAGAGCGATCTAGCGTCCTTTCTAAAGTCCAAACCACCCCCTTCTCAGAAATACACCTTCCACTTCATCGCGCCGTCGTCGCGGGGGGAGAAGCTGATCAAGGGCTCCGAGATCTTAGACAAGAAGAACATCTGTGAGTCAGTAGCGTGGAGCAATATATATATATATATATATATATATATATATATATATATATAAATATATATATATACGCCGAGGAGAGAACCTAATAATAGTCGATAAACATCTAACTGCTGTCACCGTCGTTTTGTCAATGTTGTATCATATACCCGTTATCCTCCCACCTCCCCCCCCCCCCTCTCCACTGGCCTCGCAACCCCCTCCGACGTAGCAGCGAGAAACCTATAACTGTTTCTTCTCTTACTCCATCAGCGGGCCTGACGAAGGCTACTCATTCGCTATCGATGGAGGGGCAGATTCACGTTGCGACTAAGATCCTGAAGATGTTTACGCATGCACGGGTATTTTCTCGGCGGTAGTTAGTTCTAGTGGCAGTGGTGGTGGTGGTAGTGTCGCTCCTTTTTCTATTTTGCGGGATGAAAACATGAGAGAGAGAGAGAGAGAGAGAGAGAGAGGGAGAGAGAGAAGCGTGTCTATAACACCGCCGCATGTTCTACCGGTGCGTTTGAAAGCGTTTTTGCACAGTTTGAGCGCAGAATTGTGTGTGTGTGTGTGTGTGTGTGTGTGTGTGCGTGTGTCAGGCGTTAGATCTTAGAATTCCAGCGGAAGTGATATACGGCGCGAAAGGCCTCGCGTTTATGACGCAAGTGAAGGGCGGTTTTTTCCTGAGTGTAAGGTGCTATTATCTTGTTATTGTTGTTCTTGTTGTTTAGTCAGCAATACTACTATTGCTATTACTACTAGTAGTAGTTGTTGTTTGGGTAATGTGAGTGCGGTTACGTCAGTCTCTCTCTCTCTCCCTCCCTCTCTCTCTCACACAAACATTCACATGCACAAATTCGGGATATCGATCTTCTCTGAAATCATGCGCAGCAAAAGCGGCGCGCTCTGCTACTAGATAACCCCTCAAACAATACACGACAGCGGCGGGCTAGGAATCGTAATTGTGCGAGATTCGGATGGAAACGTAATGAGAA
>ADNK01002021.1:0-13468 GCA_000320545.1 Bigelowiella natans CCMP2755
TGGGGGGGGGGGGGAGGTTCCCCAAGTCAACCCCAAGAGAGTAAAGATTAAGACGAAGATGTACAATTCAAAGGCGCTTTCTTGTGTGTTTCAGGTCTCGACTGCGCTGGCCAAGGGAACGTAAGGAATTGATTATTCGTCTTCCTATAGTCTCCTCGTGCATATGCCTACTACGTGCATGCGCCCCGCGCCCCGCACCCCGCTCACTTTAGAATGTATTACGAATGGCAGGATAAGCGACGGCGACATCACTTTGGTACTAGAGCGGCCAGGTAGAGAGCGCAAAGCACACCAACCCGATCTATCCACGAATATTTTGTAGCTGGGTATATTGTATTGCAGAATGGTAGGCGAGTGAGCGAGGATGTGTGTGTGTGTGTGTGTGTGTGTGTGTATGAGTGAAGAAGCCAGAGAGAGAGAGAGAGAGAGAGAGAGAGAAAGAGAAAGAGAGGAGAAAAGAAGAAAATGTGAGTTTTTGCGCGCGAGATGGTTGTCGTCGTGTTTACATGCCTCAATCCCTTGAATGTTTTTCATGACCGCTACAATCAATCATATCTAGGGGAGAAGTCGCAGGCCAAAAACTTTCAAATCGACGAAGGAACGGTCCAGGAAATTCAAATATTTTCTGGAAATATTGCATCATCATAATGCTCATTGGCAGCAAGCATAACACACACACACACACACACACACACACACACAATGTACATAATACCTATAATATATATATATATATATATATATATATATGGTTCTTCAAGTGCGAATGTTACTTTTGCGACAGGTTATGAGCGTGGAAGAAGAGGACGATATGAGCGTGGTGCCGTATGCGGAGCAGTCCGATGACAAAGGTGTGATATTGCGGAGAAGATAATGATGAGAAAGCTTCAAAAGGGAAGAATAGGGGGAGGGGAGGGCTAGAGGGGGGGCAGCACACACACATAGGACAAGTTATTAACGGTAAGGCGTTTTGCGTTGTGTATTGTTTCTGCTCGTAGGGAGAGAGGGCTTCAATTGGATATTACTGGCAGGGGTACCCGTTCAATAATTAAGTGCATAGAGGGGGAGGGGAACGAACACGAATTCCTGTGTGAAAGCATATCCAGACGATGCGTATGTGTATGACTACATGCATGTAATAAATCAGAGAGAGGGGGGGGAGGGGGGAAGAAACATAGTATGAATTCATGGTTCAAATTGTAACGCATTTGTTTTTGCTCTTTATAACGTGCAGGGCCTTTCTTTTCTGACACTCATCGTGAGCGGATTTACCTGATATTGTTTAGCCATTCCAGCACGTATTTCCCGATTTTCGCAATTGAGCAATGGGACCATCTAGTCTTTGATTTCGTGGATAATAGCGTCTAGACCGCAGCTAATCTGCTACTTATTTTAAGCACATTGTAGCCACCAATAGTGCTATTATCTAGTCATGTGTGCACATGCTAGCATGTACAATGCTAAAATGACTTGCGGCTACCTAGCTACTATTGATCAAATGCATCTAGCTAGCTAGGCATACCCATTTGTACAATAACATCTAGACATACTAGTGCGTTGAGGAGATGTTTAGATATACTGGTAATTGCGTGTTGCAGTGCTAAAGTGGATACACTACAGCTATTTGTCTGCTAACTCGTATTGCTTAGATTGGGAGAGATGTACACTCAGCAACCAGCCAGCTAGCATAGCTAGCTCTTGAGTTAGGCAGTTTCTAACTAGCTAGAAATCTTTTTAGACTCTGCTCAAGTGTGTTAGTTATTTTTGTCTGTTGAGTGGATGGCAGCATGATGAATGCTAGAATGCCAAAGCGCAATAGATGCATCTAGCTAGGTAGGCAAGAAATGAAGTACAGAAGTATCGTCCATCGTCTACACGCACTCAATGTGCGATGCAGCATACAGCCCATTAAATTCATGCGTACTAGCGATGCAAAATCAAAAGTACTTCTATTTTACACATTCGGCACCACTGCTAGAAATGCTAGCCACGCCATGGCCTGCGGGCTTTCCGTTCGTCGCCCAAGAACTCATTCCCCTTTTCCAGTGGTGGCAGTGAGAGAGCATCTAGCATTGTGTCTTCATGTGCACGAGTGCGAGCTTGTCCAATGGCTACAGTCCGTCCGGTGCTGTACCTACAGACAGTGAATGCAGAAAAGGATTGGTCGATGTAAATTATGTATGCACGTGAAGTAAGAACATAGAAGAGTAATGTACGAACCCTTTCACAAGGTAAATATCAAAGATGCTATAAATACTCGTGATTAACTTACCATGGACAGAATGGACACATATAGCAGCTGCAAACAATAACCATGGCGAAGGCAACGAGAACTAAGACAGCGAATCCGGCCACAACCTCGGTTTTAATGGTACATTCACAGTTGGTGCAGTCGTAATTGAAAGAGCTTCCACCTGCATGAACATCATAACGAATTACGAGATACTTTTTGTTTTCATCAATCTGGCAATTTGAAAACAATCATAGCAATTTGAACTCATAATAACAACACATTTCTATTTTAAATTTGTTCGGCATTCTGAATGCATAACAACACATTTTCTATTTTGAATTTGTTTGGCATACAGCGAATGCATATGAGCTGGTTATCCGGATCTTGGCAAATGAACTCTGCGTCCCTTTTGGAAGATGGAAGGCAACCAATATGTTCAGGGTAAAAACCAATGCACTAAAACATCCACATCCATATGTTGTACAATTTGTACTGTGACGTGTGTGTTTGTGTGCGTGTGTGAAAATCTGTTCATTGTTTGCATTCTTATTCGTTACTGTTCGCATGTAATTCCCCTTTCCTCTTGCGTCTGGCACTGAGCCTGGGTCTCTGAAAATATGCTGGCCAGAAACAAAACGCTAACAAGTGCTCTGATGGTCTTCCTGCAAAGCATAGCTGTTTGCAGTTTTCGTGGTTTGTGCGTTTGTGCTGCTCCGACAAATTACTTTAGCAAGATTTCATTTTTCTCGTACAATTTCCGATTTTTTCCTTCCTGGAGTTTTATTTGCAAACAACAATGACAACAACTACACTGAAACACGGTTTCCGCCACATTTCGTGTTCTGATTGTGAACAATGATGATGATGATGATGATGACAATGGCAGGCTTTGAGATCAATCAGGTCTTTTCACTTTGTCATCAAGAAACTCCGCGCTCTCACCAATCTGATCGATCATGTCAACGCATTGTTCACTCGGCGTGGTGTTGTTGAGCTCCAAGAGCTTCGCACGGCGTTCAGTGCACAAGATCAGAAGTCTGTGCACGCACGAGTGTCATCACAATGCAATGGCACCGCTTGACGTCGTCGAAAAAAAATGTTCAAGCGAGAGCAATCACTTGGTCAAGCCTGTCGACTGAGATCTCCTCCAGAAAGGTCAAACCGCTGTTTGCATTGTCATTGCACCAGTCTAGCAGTGCATGGAAATTGGCAGAGAAGAAATCTTCATCGTGATTGAACTTTGATGACCTTCGTGATGGTGAAACGTGTCAACCATGAATGCAGCCTTGTGCATGGACATTGGCAACGTTGTTGATGCGGACAAAAGCCGACACAACAATCTGAAACTAGCAACTGTTGCTCAAACTAGCAAACGTGTCCACAAAATGTCGATGTCACAGGTCCATCATTGTGCCACGCTCTAGCGCTGGGTGTTCAGATGCATGAGGTGCGTGTGCTAGCACGCAAGTGAACAAATCGAAAATTGAATGTCTCTAGGTCTGTCACAATCAGCTGATGTGATGAATGGAAACCAAGTGCAGATCGATCGGTGCCGCCATCGATCATGTGGTCCGCATGCATCTAGCTGCAGAACAATTGGAAAAGCAAATTTGTCGACACCAATGGAAAAAGAGGTTTTCATGTGCATGTCTGTTGTGGCCATCTGATCCATTTGTTCGTCCGATGTTTTCTTCAAAATTTTGAATGGCCATTCACAATCATTGGAAAAACGAATCGATGTTCATGTCAGGATCATCATTGTCATCGACGTTCATCGACTTTCCATCCCTCTTTGAGTTTTTTGAGTCTCCTGATGTAGGCATGTCACCTTCTGTGCAATGCAATAGACAACGCAACATCATGTGCATGTTGTGTGTGTCATGAACTGTGTCTGTGATGAATGTTCATAATAGACAACGCAACACCACATGCACATCATATATATATCATGTCACTGTGTCTATAATCTGTGCAGTAGAAACGAGCACAAAGGGGGAAATGAGTGTTTGACAGTGAAAGAAGTGTCATCCAGCATGAGTTGACCACACTTTGTTCTTCGAAACCTGAAATGTTCCAATTTGGTTTAGAGGAATACACAAGATGCTCAGGACACCGTGAATGTGGCATTCTGCATTCTCCCAAATTTGAAATGTTGGACTTGCAATCAGAGGAGAAGGTGGATAAGAAAACCAGATCGCGCCTAACAATGTCGCTGGTGCTGCTGCTATCGGGAGCTACAATCTTGGTTTCTCCTACATTCATTTGAATTCCATCACTTTTCACATCATCGTCGTATGAAATTTTTAAAGGCAGAGATGTCCCCTCACAAGGATGGATCAAAAGACATGATGTAGTAAAAGAGAATGCTTGGGAACTGGAGATATCACACATGAATCCAAGGGATCGTCAATCAATTGGATCCACCTTCCTCACTGTCCTGCTGTTGTTCTGGTCGTTCTAGCTTCACATCGTCGTCGTTTGAGACTTTGGACATAGACATATCCCATTCTGAATGTGACAAAAAGCAAATAAATCGAAGTGTAAGACGCAGCAATGAGGGTTACGACGATTTCAATATCGAACATCAATGCGTATAGTGATGAAGACAAGTGGTGATCTAAACGTGATTCTTCAGGAAAAATTATGAAGGGGAATAAGAGAAGACAGTAAGAGATCACAATTACGGCGGAGGAGGGAGATAATGACAAACGATTCGCAGAGAATCTATCTATCTTGAAGATCCACCTTCTTCAGTGCCCTGCTGATGTACCAATCGCTTCTGCTCCACCACAACGTTAGGATCATGATCTGTGCGAAGATACGAAGGTTGGAGGCATAAAAATGAGGGTGTTGAGCATTGCCGATTCGGACAAGGATGTAATACGATTAATACCTAGCCGTAGACTTTCAAGTTCCTGAATCGTTGCGGGTAGGGACTTCGTTGCGGGTCCCATTGCGGGTCGGGAAGTGAGACGACGATTATATTGTAGATATAGACGCCTGAGTCGCTTTAGTTGCTTTAGTTTCCCCCCAATCGTTGTGGGCAGGGACGGCAGGGACGTGAGGCGATTATGTTGTAGATCTTCACTTCTAAGCCTGAGCCCCAACAGGTTCCCAATCGTTGCGGGCAGGGACGTGAGGCGATGATGTTGTAGATTTAGATTATATTCTAGAACTAGACGATGGAGTCCCGACAGGTTCCCAATCGTTGCGGGAAGGGACGTGAGGCGATTATGTTGTAGATCTAGATGTGTGAGTCCCGACAGGTTCCCAATCGTTGCGGGCAGGGACGTGAGGCGATTATGTTGTAGATCTAGACGATGGAGTCCCGACAGGTTCCCAATCTTTGCGGGCAGGGACGTGAGGCGATTATGTTGTAGATATAGATGTATGAGTTCCGAAAGGTTCCCAATCGTTGCGGGCAGGGACGTGAGGCGATTATGTTGTAGATGTAGATTTGTGAGTCCCGACAGGTTCTCAATCTTTGCGGGCAGGGACGTGAGGCGATTATGTTGTAGAATTAGATGTATGAGTTCCGACAGGTTCCCAATCGTTGCGGGCAGGGACGTGAGGCGATTATGTTGTAGAACTAGACGATGGAGTCCCGACAGGTTCCCAATCTTTGCGGGCAGGGACGTGAGGCGATTATGTTGTAGATGTAGATATTTGAGTTCCGACAGGTTCCCAATCGTTGCGGGCAGGGATACAAGGTCATTATGGTTAACGTCTAGCATCTGTAAGCATCGAAGCTGACAGATCGTGTCTGGAAGTGACCGAAGGGAGTTACAGGAGAGGTCCAATACTTCCAGGTGTGTCAATAATAGCAGATAAGGAGGTAGCTTAATCATTCCCTGATTCACAAACTCAATACTCTTGTTGGGAAATTGCTTCAAACACACAATGGGCACACTGTTGGAGCTAATGCTATTAAGCTTCTGCACCTTGATCATCATGCTTTCCCTTGACGGACAATAATGCAAGAGGGGATGGTACTGTAGTCTACCAAGATAATCACATCTACGATGAAACCCTCCCAAGCGATAATCCAGTTCTTTGCATCCTCTCAGCACATCGTTCCGTACAGCATGAGGTAAGTATTCACACATCAGCTTGTCACCGACAAGCTTATCGGTATAGGAAGCACCTTGATTGAGGGTTAGGGGGTGTTGATGATGAGCAATGACAGTCCGCAACAACCATGATTTCATGGCAGAGTCATGAACCAATGCGTAATTTGAAACGATAGCATGGAACGCTATATGTCGCGTGCTAGTGATGCTGCGGTGGCTACTCTGATGATGTTCGATAAGATATCGGGAGCTGCTCATTGCCATTAGAAGAAGGCGCTTTTCTATGAATCTCCTGTGTCGATCGCCATTGGAATATTTCAGAAAGTTCACGGTTTGGATGATCAACTCATTCCCAATGGCACGAATGCCAGAATGGCTAGCTCGATCACAACTAGCACAAGTCGAGTCAACGCGCGACGCAATGAGGCAACATTATTTCTGCTCTGAATGCTGAGATTGCGCACGATTTGTGTGTCAAGTCAACATGATCCACAACGACAGCATGCGCACATGCCCGCACTGAATGCTGCAATCATTTCAAAAATTGCAAGAGCAAAGAAGAGGTGTTGAGGTTGAGATCATTGGTCTAAAAAAGAACACATCGGAAGTATAGAAGAACAAGAAAAGAACGAAAGGCTAACATGCAATCACTTCCATCGGCAACAGCAGCAAAATGGCATTCTCACGAACGCGTACTGCTGGTAGAAAGCGATGATGAAGATCGGGACAAAAAATCTTAGGTCTGAGATGGAAGAGTAACTTGAAGTTGATTCTCGATCGGCCGTTCGCGCCACGTCCTCCCTCTGCGTCAAACTGCGAAAAAATAGGATGGCGAGCACAATGCATGCAAGCCCAGCAATGAGAGGAACTAATATTATGAAGCGAGTCAGTCTGTTTCTCAGAGCCGTGAAGGCTCGAATGGCTACTGCTGGCCGTTTGTAGTGCCCAACGACGTCACTTTCACTTTGTCGCCTCTTGCCCATTTTCCTCCAAGACTGTTTTGGAGATGGGCCCCCGCTCTGGCCCCCTAGCGATTTCGTTTCTTTGTCTTGGTCGTTGTCTCCTTCCTTGTCTTCGGAAGGGGGTTTGTAGAGCACGCTTTTGATGGGAAGCGGGATTGCATGGTTCTCGACAAGCACACCCTCACCGACGGGGTTCACCACCAGCAACGCTCCCTGCGAGTTCTCGAGGACATGATTTGCATGCAGCACAGATTTGGACCTGTTTTCCCCTGAGGCGCCGCCGCCGCCGCCTGGCCTTTTTGAGGTGAGAGCGACAGAAGCCGATCTACTGACATCTCGCTTGAAACTTTCCTTCGTATATGTGGTTGTGCTGTGGCGATGGTTGTACGAGCGCGCGGATTCGTTCTGCCCGCTGCTTTTCGATGTGGTTGTCCATGCGACGCCCGCACCCGAAGACTTGTTTGCGTCATTAGTCGGGCGCTCTCGCATGTCTCCCCTCATCTCCGAGGCCATCGTTGTCACCACCTTTATCTTTTTCACAACCGCGCGCCGGACGGAATAGAACGAGGCCGTCAGGTGATAGAGGATGACCCCCATCGCGCAGAAGTTGATGAGGTGGCGGAACGCGTCCACTTGGGGGCTCTTGGTGAAGAGAACGACTATGGTCTAGGGGCAAGTTATTGATAAAATCCCAATGAAATCATAGCTGTGGGTGTGTTTGCGGCCAGGCATATACATGTATACACATCTTATATCTACGCACGTAATTATAACATCGGATCGGAACCCGTCAAAAAAATCCTAAAAGCGATCGGACATATTACCACGATGCCCTGCGAAACCATGGAGAATGCGGCGTAGATCTTGCAGTACAAATCCATGCCCTTGGGAAGCCGTCTCATCATGCTCGCAGCAGCATACACTGCGGCAAGTGTCACGTATCTAATGACGTAAGAAGTATCATGCCGCATCATCACCCTTAAGAAATGAAGCAACAAAGCAACACGAACGTTAAATCGAAGGCCACCGCCGTCATCATTATCTGACCGATGAGGATTCTCTCAGATTAGTGGAACGAGGAGGGAAGAATATGTGCTGTGTTGCTGTGCTGTACCAGCATGATTGAGTTGAAGATTACAAAAGGCTGCCATCCCAGATACCCGGGCTCATGGGCGATCTGATAAAATGATTGATTATTGTGAGGTGCAGGTAGAGACGGGGGGGGGATATCCAAAGAGTCAGAACGAACGCAGGTTAGTCATTTTTCGAATAAAAAGAAAAGAAATCACCAGATTTTGGATAAACATTACGATGAGGATCGAGGTGTTCCAGCTGAAAGTTATCATAGTTGAAGTCCTCTCTTGAAAGAAGCATTATTTTACTACTCACTAGTGCATCCTGCGGAGCCTTTTATTCGGGCATGGCGAAGCCAGTTGGCAGATATTCAAGACCTTACAAAGTGAATTGAAGCATGAGAAAAACACGTCGGCGAAAGCATGCATGCTACAGCACGAACCTGTTGGCTAGCGATGATCGTCAGTCGAACGGCGTCTGGTTTGTTATTGATGCGTCATGGCTTTACATATGCGAAGGGTGCTTAGAAAATGTAAACCGGAAATAATCCAATCTCTAGAGGCCATCTTCCTCAACTCCACAAACCAAAGATATCCGGTGCACGCCCCCCAAGTTCTCGGACGCAGCCAAACGCGCGCGCGCGATGTCAAGACGGCTTTTCGGAGGACTATACAGGCAGCAACTGCAAGGCACTTCAACCCGAATTTCCCCCATAATACCCCAAACACCGTTGTCTGTTTGGCAAACCGCCATCCCCTCCGTCAGTGAGACTCACACGCTGGCACTACGCTTCGTACGTGCTCGTACAGCATCCAGACATTATTTCACAACGAACAGAGTCTCAGATCGGAAAGAGTTTTCTTCTTGGGGAAATGTTCATGCATTTTCGGTAGATTCTAGAGATTTAGGGCGAATTTGTATGTCTCGAACACTAAATTATGCTCAGTCCGAATCTCGAAGGAAAAATCAAAAAACACATTTAGGCTGAAACTTCCATCTACTTCCGACTCGGAAAGCCGAAGCATGTTGTTTTTCACCCTGCGACAACTAAAATGCCCACGAAATTCCCTTGCCTCCAACTGCAAAATTATCAAGTGGGATTATGATAAGAAAATATCCTAATTTTGCATGTCGCACGCATGAAATATCTCCAGTTTTGCATAAGTTCTAATTTCCGAGTCGAGCGACAATGGAGTTCATCTCCATCGTTACAGCGTTGGTGGCTCTTCAAGCTGCCTTCGCCCTACCCCCTCTAAACTCGGTCCGTGTCCCCACGACACATGACTGTACGATCCATCGTACTCATTGTCCTGCGGGGGACTACGATGTAGGAGGCGATGAGCAGAACTGCTGCGTGACAACAATGGGTATGAAATACGTGATGATACATAGCAACCAGCTTGGGGAAAGCTCAGGATTTGTTAGGAAGAAATGAAGATGCTGCATAATCGTAATCGTATTTACTATGCACTTTCGAATGGCACAGGGGCGAAGAATCCGGACATGAATAATTGCGGGGGCACGCGGCCGACAGGCCTTCCATTCGCTACGCGTTCGCCGATATACGCACGCCATGGAATGGCTGCTACCTCCCAGCCGCTCTCGACCACCGCTGCGTTGGACATTCTCAAGAGGGGGGGCAACGCTATCGATGCGGCCATCGGTATACAATTGTCCTGCTGGGTTCTAAAATACACGACACACGCGCGGCGCACATATTCCAAACGCCCAAAGGAGGGAGCTGTATCTGCATGCATGTGCGTCTATTTATCACCGATCGTTTTCCCCCCACTCTCAGCGGCGAACGCAATGGAGGGCGTCGTCGAGCCAATGATGTGCGGGTAATTGAAGATATCATGATCGACACCATACCCATATGAAAAAAGACAAACCGAAGCCTTTCATGAACCCACTCAGCCATCCTTGCTTTCATTGACACACGCAGAATGGGCGGCGATCTGATGGCAATGGTGTATGTGGCGGAGAAGAAGAAGCTATTCGGTATAAACTCAAGTGGCCGCGCATCGAAGAACATGTCACTGGAGTCGCTGAGAGACGAGCTGCATCGCCTCAACATGAGCTATATTCCACCCAGAGGCCCCCTCCCAGTCTCGGTGCTCACGAAATAGAGTTGTGAGAAACGGGGGGGAAGGGAGGGGGGTAGAAGAGAGAGAAGATCTCATATATATCGTGCAACTCACACACGCACACACGCACATGCACTCAATACATGCATTCATCATGAGCTCCCTAGATTATCTCTTGATGCTGTTTCTGCTGTACTGATAATAGGTGCCTGGGGCTGTGAAGGGATGGTGCATGCTGCATGAACGATTCGGCCGCCTCCCATGGGCAGATCTTTTTCGAGACGCGATCAGGTCACTGCCGCGGGTTTCACCGCTCGCTACTCTCATTGCAGCAATACCCTTTTCTCCTTTTCCCCCTCCGTCGTCGGCCAAAAAACCTGGCGTTGTGAGAATACACGCGCCACGCAACATGCAATATGTAGGTATGCCCGCGAAGGATTTCCCGTGTCTCCGGTCATTGCATCGGAATGGACTCTGACGGACCCCAACGCCACAGATGGTGCGGCCTGCGCGCGTATGTGCTAGCGCCAGTAGTAATAGCGTTGGTTGTGTGGGCGGCGGACGAGGGCGAATGAGAAGAAGAAGAAGAACAACAACAACAACAACAGCAACAACAACACAAAATTTGGAAAAATAAACAATCAACATCGAGACTCTTTTTTTCTCCTTTTTGTTTTCTTTGGAAAAAACAAAACATTGAACATACCAGACCGCGGTGCCCGCTTAACCCGCCTGCTAATCCAAAAAATAACCTAGTAACATCGGGGGGCGAATACCCAGACGCTGCCAAGGGCTTCTTCGAGACCTTCGCAGTCGAGGGAGGAAAGCGCGCGCCGGTCGCTGGCGAGATCTTTCGCAACCCCGACTTGGCCAATACGCTCTCCAAGCTTGCGGAGGGGGTAGGTTCAAGCCGACGGCGAATGCGCCCTCTCCATGACTTCGTGTTTCAAATTGTTTTTCTTGTGATCAACTGTAATGGCTCCGCCCATCTTGTGCTTTTGCTCTGGATTCCACCCGCCCCGTAAATATATATATATATATATATATATATATATATATATATTATCACATGCCTTAGTCCTGATTATCATCCCCTCCCCCACCTCCTCTTCCATCATCGCCCTCCCTTCCCACCACGGCCCCGAACATCTCCCTTCCATCGTCTCCACCACCGTCATCGTCGGGCTGCACAGGGCTGCTCCGCCTTCTACGAGGGCGAAATAGCAGAGAAGATAGCGAGCTTCTCTCGAGTGGCGGGGACAAAGCTGACGATGGACGACCTCAAAACTCACACCTCCAACTGGGTGGAACCGGTTGGTGAAGCCTAATACGACTAGGCGAGTGAGTTTTTACCGGAAGGGAGAGGGGGGGGGGGGGGCGGGGAGGGGGACTTCGTCGCCGTCGCGTTGCCTTCTACTATTATCTTATCGCTACTCTCCCTCCTCTTCCCCCCCCCCTCCCCCAATTCTCTCTCTCTCTCTCTCTCTCTCTCTCTCTCTCTCTCTTTCTCTATTTCTCTTTCTCTCCTCCTTCTTCCTCTATGACTCGAATACGATCAGGTTTCTTCGAGCTATCGTGAGCAGTATGACGTGTACCAGCTGCCTCCGAACCCGCAGGGGATTGCGGCCATTCAGCAGCTGTGCGTGCGCTTACGCTTATATACACACGCGCTGCGAGCGTGTGTGTTGTACTATGATGTGTGTGTGTGTGTGTGTGTGTGTGTGTTTCCGTAGCTGAAACAATTCTCTCTCTCTCTCTCTCTCTCTCTCTCTCTCTCTATTTAACAGTAGATGATATATTTATGAACATGCCCCATTATCAGTACCAGCTTTTCCATAGTTGCCTCCCTCCCTCCCTCCCGCCCCGCCCCGCCCCGCCCCCCCGCCCTTCATCGCTCTATTCATTCCCGCTCCTCTGCCCTTCCTCGTACTCAAAGTAACATATTAGAAGGCTTCAACCTGTCTGCAATGGGTCACAACTCGGGCGAGTACCTCCACGTGCACGTCGAGGCGAAGAAGCTGGCTTTCGCCGATAGGGCCAAATACTATGCCGATCCTGAGTTCGTCAAGGTGTGGGGGGGAGGAGGGAGGACGGGGGGGGGGGGGGGGGGGGGTTGAAAATCTCTATTTTCCCTATTTTCCGCACTCATTTGGAAGCCGCGAACATCGCATCGTGCGTGCCGGCATTGCTTGTTCTTCAATTTCCTCGCCACCTCACGGCTTTTTCGAGGACAGTATTTTGTTTGCATGTACACGCTCAGATAAACCGTAAGCGCACACACACGCACACACGCACACACGCGCGCACAGGTCCCAGTGGAGGGGCTGATTTCCAAGGAGTACGCGGCGCGCCGAAGAAAGCAGATTGACATGTCGCGCGCTGCGGAGCAAGTTGAGGCTGGCATTCCCACGGGGCACAGCTCGGACAAGGATACCGCGAAATATCAGGTCTTGGGAATGACAAAAACGTGGAAATGCACACAAACACACACGCATACACACACACACACACACACACACACACACAGTCAAAGAGCAATGGTTTTCGTGCAAACAAATACATATACACACATATATATACACACACACGCACACACACACACACACATATATATATATATATATATATATATGTATATATATATATATACATTGCTAAAGGATACGCGCGGAGGAAGCTCCGACACGATGTATCTTTCCACCGCTGACGATGAGGGGAATATGGTATAGAAGCCCGCAGTTTTGAGGGGGGGGGAAGAGGAGAGGATGTTGGAGGAGGCTCTAATAAATGCTATCAACACAAATTATGCACGCTACGAGACGCGCATATGCTCAAGCCCCTTTCCCACTAGAAATTGATAAGAAACTTGAGCGACTTTGTCGTTTATCCTCGCTATTGCTTTCGATAAGGGCCATTGGCGAGCACCGCAACAACAGCCCTTCCATAAGAACTCGTTGTATTGCGTAATATATATATATATATATATATATATATATGTGTGTGTGTGTGTGTGTGTGTGCGTGCGTGTGTTTTGGTGTCGTT
>ADNK01002015.1:0-17369 GCA_000320545.1 Bigelowiella natans CCMP2755
GTGTGTGTGTGTGTGTGTGTGTGCTTATGTCTTGTGTACAATAACCTGCGTTTGTGAGCAGAAGCGTAAGTAAAGGCAGCAAGACTGCTATGAGCACCTGAGATCAGTGACCAGGTGTGTCGCAACCGTACATAAAAGCAAACTTAAGGAATCATACACAAACTAAGTGCATGTGCATTGAAAATAACATTGAGAAAACATACTGGTTGACGTGTTCATAACATACCATGAGCCAAGTCGGCACTGTCTGTTGGAGCAATTTCTGTTTTTCACGCAAACAAAGTCTATGATTGCTTACTGAGCAGTCGCAGTGAGATGTGTGCGTGCGTGCGTGTTTGCTCAGGGTGCAATGGCAATATCGAACAACCTCGCTGAAAAGCGGATTAGCCATGAGAAGATCCTCTTCCCCCTCTGACGATAGGTATGTATGCATAAAATCGATGGCTCCAGGTGCTTCGTTAGGTGCAATCATGTGTTTTTTCCACGCGTATTTCTGTGAAGCCGCCACTTTTTTTTTCAATGTAAATCTTCATACAGCACACTGCTATTACCCCGCGTCGGTATCCTCAGCAGCAGGCTCTCGTTCCCTTGGGTCTGGGCTGGGATTGACCGCCCGATGAGGAAAATGCATGCCTGCAATATGTGAGCGCAGACGCAGCTCTCAACAACAAAGCATACGCACACCACGTACACCACGCACACCACGCACACACTACAGCATGGGCAGGGTTTTCAAGTTGCAACAACACAATCCCCTCCCCTTGCTTCGTTCCGACTTCGCACCATCAGCGCCAAGGAGATCCATATTCTCTTGCTTGACCGCACGGCGCTTATCTCCTGAGGAAGCCACAACATCTCGATTTACGCGGACTGCTCCACAGCAGTTCAATTTTCTTGTATTATCCCCTCTCCCCCCCCCATCCCGTCCCCTTTTAGGCAAATGCGAGCACGCATTCACTACCCGCGAAAGGGAGAAGCCGTCCTTGTCGTTCGCTCCCTCCACAAAGAACGAAGCGAGCATCTTCGCCTCTGCACGTTTCAGAGAGGGGCAACCTTCTAGTAATTGTTCAGACGCGTCCTCCTCGTGAAATCCTTCTCGAATCTAAGTCAGAGCAAGGAAAGTGTATTCCAGAGAGCCAGCCAGCCCCACCCCGTGTGCTCCTCTGGGCAAGCCCTGGCGAATTTTTGTTGGGAGATTAACCAACGATCAATTTCCACATTACGACATTCTTTTCGGGGTTGTCGCAGCATCACAAAGGACTGATTTACAATGATTTCTTTGAGAATGAAGTTTCTTCCAAAGAACGAGCGGCATTTTCAAGATGTTTCGCGGATAAAACGTTGTCGCAGGAATTGTTGAACAGGAAAGATCCAGCAACATTCCAGGAAGAGCCAGGAATTGTGAGTTTTGAGTTCACTGATCACGTTGTTGTGTGCACACAATGGCTTTGTGGTCATGGTGCCTGCTAGCCTGCGAGTCGCGGTTGCAGTCAGATCCATTCAAATGGCATGAGCGCTCTTCGTGTGTGTGTGTGTGTGTGTGTGTGTGTGTGTGTGTGTGTGTGCACGCACGTGCTGTAGTGCGTACTACTACGCGAGCACAAGTCACGTGCGACAACAAAGGGGTTGTCGCGGATATAGAATATAGATAACGTAGATATTAATACAGTATAGGCACGTGGGTTCCGGCGGGACTCATGGCAGCACACCGGAAGTGTGCTGCCCCACGTGCGGCGGCATTCGCGAAAGCTTCGCGAATGATTACGCAGTGCACGATTTAACAAAAATATAATCTTTAATAAAAATAAACAAAACTCTTCAAAAGGAAGCAAACGTGCCTTCCCCCCCCCTGCCTACTTGTGCACGTAGCGCCTCGGCCTGTGAACACCTTACGCGCAACAACCTTTGGCTTCCACACACGGGAAACGATTTGACTAACAATGTCACAGCAGCTAGAAGAACAGCAGGACTTTGGCTCGCAGGCCGTGCAAGGGCACGAGCAGAAACAGGAAAGGAAGGGCGATACGGACGCTAAGGAAGGAGGAGGAACACCTCCACAGGCACCGCCGGGACCAGCACCCGGGATTAAGAAAGCAGATGCAGCAGCAGAGGCACTGGAGAACTTCTACGAGGCGGACGACGAGGACGTGGCCGCCGAAAGCAAGAAGGTCGTAATGGCATTACGAGCCTTGCGACCCAGGGCGAGCAACTACGCCAAACTGAAAGTATCGATAGAATACAAGTATCAGACACATGATGTTTGGGCAGCTATCATGCAGGACATCATGGATTACGAAGCAGACTTACCTCCAGAGTGGGCAGCTTTGTTTAGGAACGACGGGGGTCTGGGCGCCTCGCGGGGGACGACCCAGAGCACCGTCAAGCAGCAGCAGCCGGTACAGCGGAACACCCAGTTCATGTCTGTTAAAACAGCACCGGTTATGATAACGAAATACAACGGGAAAAGAGGTGAGGCAAGGAGGTGGTGGAAGAACGCTAGGAGTATACTCTGCGACTTTACCCCTAACCCCACCGAAAACGACAAGCTCAAATGGCTAGCTATAATAAAGCAAGCCATGGACCTTTACGAGACAGGCAGGACCCGGATCAGGCAGCTGGAGAAAATACACACTACAGTTAGTGGGCTACGAGACGTTGAGGCGATAATGAAGGCTTTTGTAAATGAACAGGATGCTAACTCCCTACCCCAGGCTATTAGAAAATACAGAGCAATGATGCAGCATGAGAGAGAACCTGTTAGAGACTTTGCCACGCGCTTCCAGGATATGATCGACGAACTACATGATTTTAATTACAACACAGGTGATGATCAGGCAAGGTTTGAAGAGTTCAAGTTAAAGATAAAGGAATCCACTTACGTTACGGAGAAAGGCTACACCACGATGGAGGCAGCAGTGCAGGCTATATCCCTACGCGAGCAGGAGCAGGACCGCAAGTTTACCAGCCCTAAGGTACCTGGCATAGGAAACATTAACGCTATTAAGCCGCAGCGAGACTGGTACAAGGACAGGGAAGGTAACCGACGTTGCGGATACTGCTCACGTAAAGGGAAACACACCGCTAAAGACTGCAGAGACAGGAAAGAAGGACGACCCAGGATGACGATCAGGCAGCTCAACGAACACTACGAGAAGTTAAAGAGAAAGAAAGGCAGAGGACAAGGATATAACAACAGCAAATGGCTAGGCAGCAACAACGGGAAGAACAATAAATATAAGAACAAGAAGCAGAACAGTATCAATGCTATACAGCAGCAGATAAACGGAATATTAGATCACCTTAAGCAGGCGCCGACGAAGACAGCAGTACCAGCAACGCAGGACCAAGACAAGCCCATGACCCTAGACGACATAAAGAACTTAGGAGTATGCAACATTAATGACGAAGACGCTAACAGGACTATCAAAGTTGCTATGACCAAGGTTAAAGTTAAAGACAGCTACGGAGACTACAAGAAACTACCTGCCCTTTGGGATAGTGGCAGCATGCCGAAGTCCTTCATAAGCCTAAGCACAGTAAGAAGGTTAGGACTATTGGATCAAGTGACTAAGAAAGAACGTAAATATGCTCAAGCAGACGGAAGCTCTTCTATGAAGACCGTCGGTGAGCTAATGCTAAAGCTACAGATACCTGGCAGCGACGCGGAGACCCAAATCAAGACCCGAGTAGCCATGACTTTATCCATGGAACTACTCCTCGGACAGGATGCCCTAGAAAAATTAGGGGGGATCATATCATTCTACAATCACAAGATATACTATGCTAAGTTACCAAAGAAGTCAGGCAGGACCATCAGCCAGAACATGATACGGCTTGACGAGTGGACCTCTGAGTCAAGCGTTAATGCGTTAGAGTTTATGGACCTAGCGGACAACAAGCTACCTACACCTTCCGAGATACGGAAGAAGAACCCCGGCAAGACCATCCGACAGATAACGGAGCTACTGGACAAGACCCCCCCAGCTGATGATTGGGATATCGACAAAGGCAAAAAGTACATTAATAAAATATTAAACGAGAAGTACTCTGACATTACCAAGCCGACGACGAAGCCCTCCAGCAAACTTACCCCAGTAAAGATCGAGCTAAAGGAGGGATACGAAGAGTGCATCATCAATGACCCAGAACATAGGCGACCGGAAGCGGACTGGGAAAAGATAGAGTGGCAGATCAATGAATGGGCAAAGGAAGGGAAGATAGAGCCAAGCAACTCACCATGGAACGTGAGACATGTGCTAGCTAAGAAACCTACTTACCCTTTCTTCCGCCTGGCGCACAACTTCATCCGCCACAACCGAGTAATAAAGAGGATCCAGACACCTACACCAAGGATAGATGACGTTATTGAACACGTCATAGGATACAAATACTACTCTTCCCTAGATAAAAATGAATCATACATGCAGACACCCATCCACAAAACCTCCCGCCCCATTACCGCGTTCTCCAGCAGGCACAGGAAGTGGCACTTCGTCGTATTCCCTTACGGCCTAAGCATATCAGGGGATGCGTTCAGTAGTCAGAACTACAGGGCATACACACATGATGGGATGGCGTCTGTGTTGTGGGTGTTTGTGTTTGTGTATGTGGATGATGACATAATATGTACCAACACAGTCGTCGCTCAGATCTTCCTCCTGGAAAATATATTTATTAGGTTTGCACACTTCGGTTTTACTATTAGACTGCAGAAGTGTACATTCCTAGCTACAAGAATCAAGTGGTGTGGATATTACCTGGAGCAAGGCCGCATCACCCCAAACCCCGAGAAAGTAGCAGCACTACAGCAAGCCCCTAAACCTAAGAATGCAAAGGAGTTAAAGTCATTCTTGCAGACTGCAGCTTGGATACTACGTAGGTTCTCCCCTACCTACGCTAGGACTGCAGCTGCTTTTACTACTGCTTACCGGAAGGAGAACTCTGTAGGCCTCAGCTTCGCTAAGGTGTGGGCCAAGGCTGGCCTTGATGCCCACTTCGATAACCTAATAAAGTTATGCAGCAACACCCTATTGAATGCTAAGCTAGACACTACTAGACCAGCTACCCTATGGACAGACTGGTCTAAGCTAGGTATGGCTGCTGTACTTACCCAAGACCAGCAGATCATACGGGTGTGGGGCAGGGCCTGCACAGCAGCTGAGGCCAAGTACAGCCCTACAAAAGGAGAGTATAAAGCCATGACTGAGGCGCAGAGGAAACTAAGATACTACCTGCTGTCGGTGCCCAGCTTCACCTTAATGACTGACCACAAGCCCCTCCTAGGCATCAACCGCAAGCTCGAAGCGCCTAACGATGAGTATGCAGCTATGAGGGCGGACACGGAAGAGTTTAGGAACAAGAGGACAGTGGTCTACGCACCAGGAGACAAGCAGCTTGCTGACTATTTCAGCAGGCTGTTCGAAAAGAAAGTCCCTACCCAGGTCACCCCTATGGTTAACGCGATTACCTTCGAGGACGGCGACTTCCTGCCTGAGCCAGAGGAGCTCCAGCACCTTCAAGAACACCTGGATAAATACAAACACAAGCATGAGGTACTTAGTGATAGGATATATGTATACACTAATAATGTTAGGCGTACCTACGTGCCACGGCGGACCAGGGGAGCCCTTCTCTTTACCGCCCATGGACCTGCACACGTAGGAGAAAACCATATCACTGCTCTACTCTACCATTACTACTGGCCCTACAAGCTAAAAGAGATAAGGACATACCTGCGTGGCTGCAGGTGCTCCAGCTTGAAGGCGGCAGGTGTCGCCACCAAGGAGTCCAGCAAGAGCCGTGCATCTAAGAAAATCAAAGCAAGGAACTTCTTAGATATCGTGCAAATTGATGTTTATAAGTACGATGGCTATCACTACCTTACCTTCGTTGATGTGGCCACTGGAAAGTGCTGGGTTAAAAAGATTATCAAGGTCAACGTTGCTAAGAAGAACAAAGGCTTATATAAGCAGAGGCTTACTAACTGCTACCGTACCTGGGAGTCTGAGCTCCAGGCTATCCCTGATGAAGTTAGCATAAACAAGATACCAAAGAAATTACATGTGGATAATGAGACCTCTCTTCTACAGCTACCACACCCTAATATTGATGCCTCACCTGTATACTATGCCCAGTCCAACTCCAAGGTAGAGCGACTCCACCGCACCTTGGCCAACCTAAGCAGGATAAATAGCACCACACCAGACAAGATACAAGGGTTAGTAAACGACACCTTCACGTCTGGGGGAGGTATCAAGGATAAGGAGAGGGAAGAAGGCGACGACAACGACGACGATACCGAGAGCGAAGACGAGAAGGTCCCGTACGATGGCCGAGTTCTAAAGGAAGGACAGTATGTTAGGGCCAAGGTAAATCTGAGATCGAGAAATAAACAAGACCCCTTCTGGGGTGGCGTTGCAAAGGTTACCGAGAGGAAGGGGAGGAAGCAGTACTACATCTATGATGGGAACAGGGTCACCTTGCGCCACATCAGTCACCTAAAGAATTATGATATCGGTGAGAAGCTCCTAGAGGATGTTAAAGTAAACCCTACTGTGTGGGAGCGAGCCATGCCTTGTTTAGGACCCCGACCTAAGTTCGATGTGGAATATGGAAACAATAAGGTCAGGGTGAACGACGATTGGCGCATGAAGATTGTCTATCTAGGCTACCCTGGATTACGAAATATGGAGAGGGTAGCTATGAAAATAAAGGACGGAAAATATCAGCTACTCTACCTAGCTGTTCCCGACTTACCCTTTGAGCACTGGTATAAGGTCCTGGGGGACCTTGATGCAGAGGGCTGGTATGGACACGAACCTAAGGACGAAGGTGAGTTCTGGGTAAGCGACAAAGGAGATAAGGTTAGAGAGGAATCTATTACCTGGTGGTTGGTGAAGTTCCGAAAGCGATAAAGGTCTAAGGGAATAAGGAAGGAAGGAAGGAGCAACGTGACTTGGGGGAGGTGTAGTGCGTACTACTACGCGAGCACAAGTCACGTGCGACAACAAAGGGGTTGTCGCGGATATAGAATATAGATAACGTAGATATTAATACAGTATAGGCACGTGGGTTCCGGCGGGACTCATGGCAGCACACCGGAAGTGTGCTGCCCCACGTGCGGCGGCATTCGCGAAAGCTTCGCGAATGATTACGCAGTGCACGATTTAACAAAAATATAATCTTTAATAAAAATAAACAAAACTCTTCAAAAGGAAGCAAACGTGCCTTCCCCCCCCCTGCCTACTTGTGCACGTAGCGCCTCGGCCTGTGAACACCTTACGCGCAACAGTGCGTGCATGCATCATCAAATCGCAAATGTCTGGCTTCATTTTCGTGTCCGCAGTCATGATGCTCATTGCACGATCTCTGGCAAGAATGTTTCCGAGTGCTTGTGGTTCTCCACACAAGCACACAACAGCATAAAACAGACAACGCGATGCACAAAAGAGCGGTCAGAATGCTGCACAGCATCGGTCATTAGTTACGTCATGCCCCGCCATGATGCTATTAACGCATTCAGATCAGCGTGCGTTTACCAAATCATTAGATGAGAACATTCATCACACAGCACATCGCAAGTGCTTACACAGTATAATATATATGGATAATAAAAAGGAGTCCAATATAATCTGAAGAAAGCCAACGAATGACCATATTCGCGTTTTTCAGGTCCTTTTTGTCAGAACGCCATCGATAATTTTTCTCTTCCTACGTTTCGCCATTGTACTGGAGGCTCATTCACGCCAAACAGCTTCAGGTTTCTCATCTGCTCATCCAGCTTCCGGGGAATCGGCACCACGGGCGAACCAAATAATGACGTTTTGTTGAATTAATATGAATAAAGAAGCACGTTATGCCTGGCCGCTCCCGTCTTGAATGTTGCTCGGATCGTCGAATTTCCCCTCCCCCTCTTGCAGTTCCACGTGGGCTTTCGCGGTGCCTCCCTCGGGAGAGTAGAGGCTAATATACGGGGCAGCAGGGCAGATTAGGAAATCGAGTTAGTTCGTGCATCGCCGCAGCCATTATCACCGATCGTTCGAGCAATGCAAATAGAAAATATTATGTCGGATCAGTGGCCGAGAGCAGGAACCAGAGAACTCATGGGGGGGGGGGATTCCCCCAATTCTCTCTCTCTCTCTCTCTCTCTCTCTCTCTCTCAGAATATCAAGGGTTCTCTGCTTGCATCACTGCGGTGTGAAAATCTTATTTTTTTGGCTGTACGGTGACGTGATGGTTTCGCTGTTGGGGTGGGGAGAGAGGCAGCAGGCAGGTGATTATTCACGAAGACGTACCCTTTGCGAATGATGCATAGTCTCCATATGTAAAGCGCACCCGTGATGCTGTTGTAATTAGAGGAGGTGGGGGGAGAGGGCGGGGATGTGATTTGTCTTTTGAACTCACGCATATTCGCACGCACACATATGTACTAATATCACATGTATAGAATAACATCGGAGCATGATTGACCCCTCCCCTTGCAGCAAGTACGACACTTGAAGGAGATTCAGCGTCGTGATAGCACTAGATGACTGAGTTCACGATGTGTAGTTGTGCAGTATGCTTCATGCTTTTTCTTACACGCCAGCAAGGATCAGTCCTCCAAAGGTAATTCCTGTCGAGGAGAGAAGGCATTTGCATTTGAAATCATGCATAGGGTTGTTGTTGTTGTTGTTGTTGTTGTGTAAATACAAAAACTGCTCAGGCCTTAGTACGCGCGCGCACGCACGCACAAACACACACACACACACACACACACACACATAACACATACGCAACACACGCAACACACACCGGCGTCTTTGGGGAAAATGAAGCTAAACTCGTCCGACTTATCCGCGGCCTAAAACGCGAATACAATGGCAAATTATTCGCTTCCATCTTTTTGCATGAATTTGTGGTTTTGTGTCGTTGTGTGTTCTGCTTTCTCTCTGTGCCTCTCTGAACACGGAGGGTTCGGTGTGGAGGCATCGCATCACAAAGACGCAATATTCATCGAGCATAATCATAATCATAATCATGACTCATTATCATCATCATCATCATCATCATCATTATCACTATCACTCTGCTGCCATGTACGCCATCAGCATCGCTATCCCTGCTATATGAGCAGCGGCAAACTCTGCTAGCTACAAGTGCGCTCTCACCCACCGTTGCTGAGTAGCTCGAGACGCAGAACGGGATGCAGAAGACCTGATGTGTGTGTGTGTGTGTGTGTGTGTGTGTGTGTGTGTGCTTGCTTTTGTGTGTTTGTGTGGTTGAGAGTATATTACATACTATTCCTCTACTCTTAATGATGCCATATGTTAATGTACGAGATGGGGAGGATATACAGCATACGTGTAGAAACAAATGTGCATAACTACTCGAAAGGTCGGCCATTTGTTCTCCGCCCAGAACTGATTGGTAAGCAGCAGATGTACTCATTAAGGCCCTTCAAAAGAGGACTGCGGTTCGCCAGAGGGAAAGGAGGAAATCGAGAGCAGAAGATGAGAAACACGAGCGATAGAAAGAGAGAGAGAGAGAGAGAGAGAGAGAGAGAGAGAGAGGGAGAGGGAGAGGGAGACCTTCGCGAAAGGCCCATGGTACATGTTGCCTGGAGCAGTTAAAACAGAGAATACGGATATGAGCGTGTGTTTAGGTGTGACGGCGTTAACACGCTACACCAAGTAATCTCCTCAGACTCTTTCTACCCACATATAAAAATGGAAACATTTCATTGCGTGATATATCTTCATTTCTCTCGCAACAGCTGGGCACCTGTCAGCACGCAACCGACGATGATTCCGATCCCGACTGCATTCCCCCACACACTGAAGGAACATTTCCATAAGGAGCGATTTCGATATTCAAAAGGCGCGAGGGGGGGGAAGGTTGATGCTATACTCGAGTGGAAACATGTAGATGTCATCTTCCTTGGTTGCTAAATACCTCGACTCTCCCGCACCGAACATTGCCACGATGTAGATGTACCTGCGATTATATGGGCGATGGGCGCGCCACCTTTCGCAGGAGGTGGAGGATGTAGATGATGATAGGCTTGATGTATTCAATGCGCTTTGCATGGAGGGCATGAAGTCTGGAAATTCGGCCTTCTAAGCTTACCATATCACTAGGAACCATATGGGTAGTAGAGGGATCCTGCACGAATGCACCCAAAACGCGAGACTCGTCATGCTCTCTTTGTCAGAGCTCTGCGTATGAGAGATCGTCAGATGGCACTTTGGTGTGGGGATGAACTGATGGACGGATAGATTGATGGCGAATATGCAATTGCTCTGTGTAAACAAACTATCGAGACCGATTTACTGACCGTGTCAGCTGGTGCCATTGTTTTGATCCGAACACCTAGCAGGGATTAGATATTTGTTGGGGTGATGATTGCGGACAGAATAGCTACGGTAAACAACCATATAAATATATGTCAAAATGACGTGCAACGATGAGGCACTGTAACGTGAGCAGTGAGTGCTAGCACTGATCTACTGGCGAATTACGTGTGATGCAGCAGCAGACGGGGGCGGCAGTTGCTTCCTTCCAGACGCTTTTCGAGCAGTTGATACCCGCAGTCGAATTTCTGCTCCTACGACAAGGAAACATCGTGCAGTTCCCCAGTAAACGACAAGTATTTGATGAAGGAAAAAATTTAATCCGGAAACCGCTTTCATAGAAACACTGCGACAAACGCTCTATGGGATTTTCACCAAACCAAGCGATTCGGCTCTGGTGCTTTGCAGCACTCCATTCAGCCCAAAAGTCCTGAGATTACCAAAAAAAAAACCATAGAATTTATGCCCTGCGACAAGGGAGTTAGAAAAGTTATCGAGATATTGAATGTAAAGTAGTGGATTTTGTAGGTGCGACATAGGTTTTCGATGATGAATTAAATGTGAGAGTACATACGGGTTGTAAAGCCGTACGCTTTCGAGGCACACGACTCAAACCACCATTGACGAAGATCGAAGCGTTCCCCACCATGCTGCAACCACAGAGGTTGATTGACTTTACGCACGCTCACGGACTGTGGCTCATCCTATTCTTTCTTCTCAGTGTGAACAACACGCCACAGTCAGCGGATGCAAAAGGAAACATCCGGGGATCTGTCAAAACGAAGGTGCGACTCTGATTAGGGCTCGGAGATTCTTCCTTCATTCAGTGCGTTCTTTTGTAGGAATGCCCATTCTGCAAAAAGGGCATAAAGAAGGATCTACCAAGGCACATCAAAACGTGTAGGAAAGAACGTTTCGCTACTGTTCTCGGCATTCTCCCCAAGAACAGGCCATCCCGACCTAACCTCGAGAAGGTATTTGGAAACAGGAGGGGGCCGGCAGAACTAAAAGGCCTGGCGATGAAGCAAAAAATTGACGTTACACTGATGTGTGAATTTGTGGAGGCAATGTACGAATGCCATTTGCTGGGACAGCCGCCGAAAACCTCAGTCAGGTTGTTCACAACTTGTTGTAGCTTGCCTTGATTGATGCTGCCTCTGAGCATCTCTCTCTCTCTCTCTCTCTCTCTCTCTCTCTCTCTCTATTCTCGCTCGCCCGTCCTACGTGTAATCTACTTCACACTCTTTCTTCTGACCTCTACCACGTGTTGAAATTAGGGGTAATAAAAAACGCAAGTCGGATCAGGCATTAGAGCCTATCGAGATGCCAACAAAAAAGATACAAACAACTGATGTAAACAGGCTCACATCACAACACACGATAAACTACATACAGCTGGTGGCATGAATGGACATTCTGTCTTTCCTCAAATCCCATTTCTCACCACAAAGCCCATAGAGAGGAAGCAGTGTTGTTGGTGCTGTCATTCCGAATCTCACGCATCTTCCTATTCTCGATTCCATCTACAAGCACGGGTTTGACGAGATTTCTTCTGAACAACAGGCAAGAATGACGGCGCTGCGGATGCGATTGAAACTGTCTCATGAACGACTGTGTAAGTTGCTGCAAAGATTGGACGAAGCCAAAATTGCAGACAAAATAGGCGTCATGGGTTATTTGCATAAACGATGGGGAAGCTATCCAGACATTCGAAAATTCGGATTCACAGAGACATTTTGGTTATCGCATGGAAATGATCTAATTGTGGAGACCATGAACTTTCTGCATTGTTCCAAAGGCGATCGACACCGGAGATTCATAGAAAAGCGCCTTCTTCTAATGGCAATGAGCAGCACAGAACATCTTATCGCACATCATAAGAAAGGCCACCGCAGCATCACTAGCACGCGACATGTAGCATTCCATGCTATCGTTTCAAATTACGCATTGGATCATGACTCTGCCATGAAATCATGGTTGTCGCGGACTGTCATTGCTCACCATCAACACCCCCTACCCCTCAATCAAGGTGCATCCTATACCGATAAGCTTGTCGGTGACAAGCTGATGTGTGAATACTTACCTCATGATGTATGGAACGTTGTGCTGAGAGAGTGCGAAGCACTGGATTATCGCTTGGGAGGGTTTCATCGTAAAATTAATCATATTGGTAGAAAGCAGTACCATCCCCTCTTGCATTATTGTCCGTCAAGGGAAAGCATGATGATCAAGGTGCAGAAGCTGAATAGCATTAGCTGCAACAGTGTGCCCATTGTGTGTTTGAAGCAATTTCCCAACAAGAGGATTGAGTTTGTGAATCAGGGAATGGTTAAGTTACCTCCTTATCTGCTATTATTGACACACCTGGAAGAATTGTACCTCGACTATAACTCCCTTCGGTCACTTCCAGATACGATCTGTCAGCTTCGATGCTTACGGAGACTAGACGTTGACCATAATGACCTTGTATCCCTGCCCGCAACGATTGGGAACCTGTCGGGACTCCATCGTCTAGTTCTACAACATAATCGCCTCACGTCCCTGCCCGCAAAGATTGGGAACCTGTCGAGACTCGAATATCTAGATCTAGAACATAATCGCCTCACGTCCCTGCCCGCAACGATTGGGAACCTGTCGGGACTCGAAAGTCTAGATCTACAACATAATCGCCTCACGTCCCTGCCCGCAACGATTGGGAACCTAAAGGGACTCAACAAACTATATCTAAATGAGAATGGCCTCACGTCCCTGCCCGCAACGATTGGGAACCTGTCGGGACTCGAAGGACTATATCTACAACATAACCGCCTCACGTCCCTGCCCGCAACGATTGGGAACCTTTCGGGACTCGAAAGTCTAGATCTAGAACATAATGGCCTCACGTCCCTGCGCGCAATGATTGGGAACCTGTCGGGACTCAGAGAACTATATCTACAATATAATTGCCTCACGTCCCTGCCCGCAACGATCAAGAAAATTAAACATCTATACCTAGGTGCTAATCGCATTGCATCCTTGTCCGACTGGGCAATACTGAACACCCTCATTTTCATGCCTATACCCTTCTTAACTTATCACAGAACATGATCCTAACGTTGCGGTGGAGCAGAAGCGATTGGTACATCAGCAGGGCACTGAAGAAGGTGGATCTACAAGATGGATAGATTTTCTAAGAATCCTTTGTCATCATATTCCTCCTCCGCCGTGTTACCTACTGTTAGATAATATCTCGACTATAATTGCGATCTCTTACTGTCGTCTCTCATTCCCCTTCATCATTCTCCTCTGGAGAATCACGTTCAGATCACCACCTGTCTTCGTCACTGCACGCATTGATGTTCGATGTTAACATCGTCGTGACCCTCATTGCTGCGTCTTACACCTCGATTTCATTTGCGTTTTGTCACATTCAGAATGGGATATGTCTATGTCCAAAGTCTCAAACGAAGAAGATGTGAAACTAGAACGACCAGGACAACAGCAGGACAGTGAGGAAGGTGGATCCAACTGATTGACGATCCCTTGGATTCATGTGTGATATCTCTAGTTCTCAAGCATTCTCTTTTACTACGTCATGTCTTTTGATCCATCGCTTAGGAGGGGACATCTCTACCTTTACGACATCATGCGACGATGATGTGAAAAGTGATGGAATTCAAATGAATGAGGGAAAAACCAAGATTGTAGCTCCCGACAGGAGCAACACCAGTGGCATTGTTAGACGCGATCCGGTTTTCTTATCCACCGTTCCCTCTGATTGCAAGTTCAATATTTCAAATTTGGGAGAATGCAGAATGCCACATTCACGGTGTCCTGAGCATCTTGTGTATTCCTCTAAACCAAATTGGAACATTTCAGGCTTCGAAGCACAAAGTATGGTCAATTTATGCCGTATGACACTTCGTTTCGATTTTCTGTTGTCCATGAAACGCCTCATCTTCTCTCCTCATCTCTCCCTCCAACAGGTGTTGAACATAACATTGTTATGGAGCAAGAACGATTGGAAGAACCAAATAATATTGATGAGGGTGGATCTAATTGATGCATGCTCCCATGAGATTCTCGAACGCTTTTCTCCTCTCCTGTCAAACACTCATTTCCCCTTTTGTGCTCGTTTCTCATGCACAGATTGTGGACACAGTAGTATTATACATAATATACATGTACAACATTACGTTGTCTATTATAAATATTTATTATGGATACAGTTTGTGACATGCATAACATGTACATAACATCACGTTGTCTATTACACAGGAGGTGACATGCGTACATCGGGAGACTCAAAAAACTCAAATGGGGATGAAAAGTCGATGAACGTCGACATGAGCTCTGGTAGTGATGGATGCATTGCAAAAGATGATGATGATGACAATCTTGACATGAACATCTTTCCTTTCGAATCGTTTTTCACCAACGAATTTGTGAATGGCTCTACCATTCAAAATTTTGAAGCAAATATCGAAAGATCAAATGGAATGGATGGCCACAACAGACTATAGACATACGCATATGTGATATACATAATGCATATAATATGTACTGTGTCTATTGACTATGGACATACGCATGTGTGATGTACATGACATATGCAATGCATACTGTGTCTATTATTGCACAGACATGCACATGTGATGCACTCGTGATGTGCCAAAAATTGATGTTTTCCTCCCTCAGCCATTGGTGTCATCCAATTTGCTTGTCTGCACTAGCTAGCTAGTCCATTGTTGTGCAGCTGCATGCACACGCGCTGCGCAGGACCAATGCACATCGTTCTTCAATCAGTTTCCTTTCATCAGCTAACGATGCATAGTGGCGGGCGTGTCATTGCATGCGAATTGTGGGCTCAGCTGATGACGCAGTGGACACATGCTGGCATGCATGGCGTGGTTGGTGCATGTGCAGAATTTGCGAACGTGCACATGACATTGCTAGATTGGAGAGGACACGCAAAGAGACAAAGTGATGCATGAACGTTCTGGATGCACACGTGTTGCTGTGACTCCATGATTTCCGTTGAGATGAAAAAGTTTGTCACTTCAACACAACATGCAAGCATCGTGGCTCAGCCAGTCAGTCTCAGCTTGAGATGAGCCAAACCCCAGCAAGTCCAGAAATGCACGTTGGTGCTCAAGGGTGCAGTGCAAAAATGAACTGCATCGGCGTCGCAATGAGGGAACAATGAACAATGAACAATGAATGAAGCATTGATGCAAGCAACATGAGCAAGAACCACATGGGAGCATGGGAGAGGTCAAAAAGCGACCCCAGCTGGCCAGCTAGCCAGGAACAGTTCGAACATTGAACAAACATTGATTCGCGACAAGGAAATGACTTGAAATCATTCAAAATTGGAATGCATTTCCCCACATCCAGACGATGATCTCGGCCGAGTTTGGAGAAGAAAAAACATGGGGAATCAATTGCGCGACAAGCTCAGCCGAAGAATGAAGTTGAAGTTCACCTTTCCCCAGACATTTCCTTCTCGGCAAATAGTCAAACGTAGCAATAGATCGAAGAGCAGGCATGAAGACGAGCTATTTTTGTCATGCGTCAAGGAAATAGCGCAACGATTGAAAAATACCATTTGGTTTTGATGAAAATTACCTTTAATTTGGGTACAATTATGTCTGAAAGCTACTCGAGTCAAGTGCAAAGTTTATTTTACCCGCCTACGACTTCTCATTTTGCATTTTAGGCGCCCAAAAATAAAAACGGTGTCGAACAACGCCCCCCCCCCCCCCTCCCCTTCTCCTTCCCTTCCCTACCATTACATCCTCCAATCATTGTGAACGCCTGCCGGGATTAAGCTTGATTTGCACACAGAAACTCTGGATCTGCGACAGCTCTCCAAGACCGCAAAAGGCTGGAAGGTTCCCGATTACGGAAAATAGGAGCGAAGGTCAGTAAATTCACAAGGCCAGTTCTCCCTCCCCCCCCCTATCCCAAACAAAGAAGCATGCCAAAGAGAGTAATTCATCGTGGCTGCCACCGTTGAAAGATCCCCAAAGGCTCAGAAGTGCGACATTGTGTTGTGTTGGTTTAAAGGGCTCGGAAGGCGGACTGCTGGACTCGGCTGCCAGGGGTCAGATACCGACAAATGCCGCGAATATTCAACCTAGCTGTAGCGATCCTGACGCTATGGTACTGCTGGAACGAGCTGATAGCTCCAGCAGCGATAAGAAGGGCCTCCAAAATGGCGGCGAATTCTCGCCCGACGTGCCTGTGATTGAGTTTCCCGATGGAGAGGGCAGCACGAAAGCCGTGCCCTTTCAAGTCGCCGACAAAGTAATGTGTGCGAGTTGTTAGTTTTTAATTCCCGCTCCTCGTGGGGGTGTCCGTATAGTTGATAGATTTCATTGGGTTAAGTGCGTGCGTGTGTTTGTGTGTGTTTGTGTGTCTGTCTGATTTCAGGTGAGAGAGGAAGTGCAGAAGAAGTACACGGAACTATACGCCGGTGTCACGCACAACAGCCACGTCCGGTAATGCAAACGCTCACAGCACACATGCAGATAGTCGCGCAAATACAAGGATATCTGATACGTATGATGATATGAATGCACTGCCATCTTGTGGATGTTGGCGGTGGTTCAACTCTTGTAATGGTGGATACCCTTCAATACAAATACAACTTTATACGACGCAATATGTGTATTTATATGTATATCACTGCCATTTAGTGTTGACCCAACATGCCAATGCACACTCCAAAAGCTCTTCCTCTCCAGACGAATCCTGACTCTCTCTCTCTCTCTCTCTCTCTGTGTGTGTGTGTTATGCATACCAACACACCCTTACACGCTGGCACGGGTACTGGTCGCAAACTTCCGCACAGAGTTATATAGATTTATATATATATATATATATATATATATATATATATATATATATATATATGTGTGTGTGTGTGTGTGTGTGTGTGCGTGTGCGTGTGTTTCATACGAACCGCTTTGAATGTCCATTTGTCTTGTGTGTGTGTGTGTTTCATACGAACCGCTTTGAATGTCCATTTGTCTTCTTTGCAGAGAACTAACAGCG
>ADNK01002010.1:2500-21360 GCA_000320545.1 Bigelowiella natans CCMP2755
TCTCCCCCACCCCCCCGTCCGCCTCTTCGACGTGAGTTAAAGCCAATCGATGGCCATTGCCACGACCCCAGCTGGCGATCGCTATTTCTTCTCGGCTTGGAGCATGCCCGTGCCGAGAGCCCCGTGAAAGAGAATGGGGTCCTAGTGGTGGTTGCAGTAAGGTGGTATCCCCTTGCCCTCGCGCTCCTCTGCAGCGAGGAAGTGGTGGAGGGAGAGAGGAAGTAGCCGAATATTGATGCGAACGCGAGCCAACATGGCAACAGCCACAAGGGCCTACGATTATGGTTATGCAAGGGAGTTTGAAATCAAGATCTGATTTCTTAGCGAGAGGTAACGGGAGTATGGGGGGGGGGGGGGGAGTTGGAGTAGGGTACTCCGCACTAGCCCCACCTCACCCCCCAAGCATCAGGGACCGTGAAACTCATAAACAACATCAAAATGAGAGGAGAAAATGAGCTAAGGCAATGCGAGCGGTTTTGTCTCTCTAATATTTATTCCTAGCCCCCCCTTCCCCCGTCAAGCCATGGTGCTCGGCTATGGCTCCGTCACCGGCGAGGTTCCATTTCTGCCAACCTCATGTATCATACGTCCGAAGTCTCCGGTATAAAATTTAATCTATTTTTCTAATAATTCACATAATTTATCCCAGGATGTTTCCCGCCTAAAAATTAACCCAGATTTCGGAAGATTGCTATGGATCGCCAGAGAAGGAACAAATACATATCTGGCCAACTATTCCTAAACCGCACGACGATTTTTTGTTTGTGATGGTGATTCACGCGTCTCCTCGATAAAATGCCCTTGATTTTTGTTCTCGGCTGCGGTTCTTCCCGACTCCAAATGAGGGTAGAACAACGATTGATCAATTTCCACTCTTTTCATCAATCAGTTTCGAGAGGGCTTTTGCAGCTGTTTTAGGGGGAAATGAAGGCCTTCTTGAAAGAGCGACAGAGAAAATGACGCATATCTGAAATTGACGCAGTGCGTTTGCTTCGAACCAGAACAACGACAAAGCTGCAGGGGGGGGGCGGCTCCCATCACTCTCAGCAAAGCCGCCCAGGTGGCTCATCGGTTGGTGGAAAGAAGCAGGCTTGGAAAGGACTGGTGAGGGGTAATCCCGGAGCACAGTGCCACCGCGGTTTCGTTGGCAAAGAGAGCGGCGTTGGTGTGATTTGAGACGAGGAAGCAGGTACGATTGCTTGAAAAACACAAATGCACTTCGCGCGGGAAAACTAGGCGTGGGAGTGCTTCTTAGTAGACGATCGAACCTTCTAAAAATTTCGAATTTCATTCCTTTCCAAGTTGAACTCTCTCTCTCTCTCTCTCTCTCTCTCTCTCTCCCTCTTTGCTGCTAGATATAAACTGACGACCACCTTTTCTCGAGCAGGCTCCATGTCGCTCGCAAACATTTCTCTGTTCATCCCGAACATAGAGGAGGATACCACTGTAATACGACCCTTTCAAAATTCTAGCAGAGTTTTTGTTGCGCCACTCCTTCGAGCCTGATCCTGAAGATGCTTGTGTTGATATGGGAACTCCTCGTATACAAATCAAACTCATATGCTCCCAAATTTCTCTCCTCTTCACATATTCGCAACAATCTCATAACCCCGTCTACCTCCCCTCCCTGTTTATACCCTATAACTGGACAGTCGAACAACAGCCTTCTCGGACAGCTGAAGGAGCTTCAGCAAGTGTTGCAATCCCTCCCTCCAGAACTCGAGCAGAAAAATGAGGGATTTGGGAGGCGATTTTCCTTCCGCAGCCCCCTGTCCAGAAAGAGCAAGAAAACCCCGAAGAGTGGAAACGGGTACGATGGAAAAGCTAGCAGGCCCACCAGCCCACTCTCCGGGTGAAGACAAACAATTTCATGCACGCACGCAAATTACACAAAAACATGAGAATCGTCCTTGACAAAAACCATAGCGTTACCAACAGACCCCTCACCCCACACCGAAAGCATAACTAAATACTTCTTCTTTTTCAGGCTATTTAAGAACGGGTCACCTCTCTCGAGGGGGTGGAGCTTCCGCAAGTCAAAGTCACCGAAAAAGCAGGGGGAGGGGCGGATGATGAAAGGGAAGAGGAGGCTGCATTCCTCTCAGGACAATTTACCCCGCATCGCCGATGAGAAAGACACCGATGGGCAGGCTAAAGGACTCCCTGTAGTGAAACGAGCCTACTCCTTCGGCGATGAAGTCACACGCAAATCGACAAGCAAGATGGAGAACCTGTACAAATTTTCAAAGTCGTCAACCAATGCTTTGGTAGTAGACCCTAACAATAGCGGCAGCCACTCGGAGGAGCTCTCCTCCGATGAGAAGACGACTGACAACAAAACCAACGAGCGCGAACAGCTTGCGCAGAAGCTGCTGGGTGAAAACACGGAAGCAGCGCCGCCCCCAGCCCCAGCTGCGGAAGGGGCGGCAGCAGCCATCGTTTCCTCCGCCGAGAATGGTGCAACGGCGGATGTAGTAGCAGCTAACAACGAAGAGGGCGCTGAGGCGAAGGGCGAGAGGCCTACGTGTGAGGGTATTTTGTACGTGCAAGGATCCTCCCAGTGGAAGCGAAGATGGTGCCGGTACAAAGACGGAATCCTCGAGTGCCGCTATGAGAAGGAGGCGGGGGCGCTGTACGCGCGCATCCTGGTGGGCTACTGCATGCCCGAAATCATGGACGCGAACCGCGAATCGAACAACGACGATCTGTACTGGTGCTACCTCGAGTCGCAGCAGGCTGACAGCTGCTTCAAGATCTACTCCCCCGACCGCATCTTCTCCTTCCGCGCCGAGACGAGCGAGGAGTGCATGGTGTTCGCCGACACGATAACCCGGGACCTGCAGGCTACGCTCCCCGAGGAGCTCTGGGCGAGGAAGACCATCGCGGCGCAGGAGATCTGCCCCCTGTCCAAGCAGCAGTTCCTCGTCTCCATGAATAACCACCAGAAGCTCCTCAACTCCCTCTCGACCTCAGGCTTCCTGCAGTCGTACCTGCCCATCACCTCGATGAACAAGGAGAAGAGCGGCGTGCTGGCGATGGAGGTGGAAGACGGCTGGCGCGACTACTACTTTGTCCTCTTCGAGGGGAGTCTCTACTACTACCAGGATAGCAAATCGACCACGCCCAACGGCTTCATCACGCTGCGGTACGCCGAGGTGCAGCTCGACGAGAAGAGCCTCTCCCAAGGCGATTTCGTGTTCCACATCATCACGCCGCTGCGGCGCGTGTCCTGCAAGACCAGGCACTCGGTCGCGCTGTCGGAGTGGGTGCACTCGCTGGAGATATCGATCTCCAAGAACAAGCTCGCGCCCAAGGAGCGGAAGCGCAGCAGCAGCTCCAAGGCGAACAACATCGACCTCCTCACCAGGCGCTCATCGCACGACATCCTGGCCAACATCAACCAGATGCTCGTCGATATCAACACGCTGGAGGCGCTCTGCAAGAACCAGGCCGCCATGGAGACGTTCGTCGAGTGGCTCGCCGACAGCAGGATAGGCGGCTTCCAGACGCTCGAGGCCTTCGACTTTTACCGCGACAACGAGCGGCTGAAGGACATGTCGCGGCACGTCCAGGGCGGCGTCTCGCCGGACTCCGTGGTGGCAAAGGCCGATAAGATGTTCAACCGGTACATCTCCGAGTTCTCCGAGGAGCGCCTGGAGGGCCTTCCAAAGGACGTTCTTGACCAGATCAGAGTGGAGCTCCAGAGGCCGACCGGCGGGCTGTTCAAGGAGGTCGAGAAGCTCGTGCTGCCAGAGCTGCGCAAGGCCTTCGAGGCGTTCAAGCAGTCCTCCTACTTCGAGAAGCTCAGGAAGAAGCTCACGTCGAAAACGGTCATGGACCAGCGCGACGTGGACGAATTCGAGCCCGAGACAGTCCAGTCGTTCATGCTCAAGCCCAAGGGGAAGAAGCGCACAATAGAGATCAAACTGCCAAAGCGCGCCAACAAGGTCACGATAGGCCGCGACAAGTCGAACTTCGTGGTCATCGAGGACTCGCGCGTCTCCCGCTCGCACGCCCGGGTCGAGTATTCCGCCACCAAGTGCGAGTACATCGATCTGGGCTCCTCGTGCGGCTCGAAGCTCAACGGCCGCAACGTGCTGCGCGCCAAGCTGAAGCCCGGAGACATGATCGAAATAGGCTGGTCGGTGCTCATATTCCGAGTCCGCAAGCGAAGGAAAAGCTCGATTTTTCAGCGGTTAGTCGGCCTTCGGACGTAGGCGATGTTGGCAGCGTGAGCAAAGCGCTGTCATCACCCCTCTTCCCTGCGATGTCTGGGACCCAACATCTTCATGATGGATGATGACACAGCTCACATGATGTGCAGTGTGCACATTCAATGTTGCGATGTGAAATGTGTACGATGTGTCCATAGTCTTCTCTCAGCAAATGATGGTCAGGTCGATCATGACCTCTAGTTTGTCATTGTCGATGCGTGCACGCATGCATGCACTTTGAATGAACATGCATTGTCATTGCGTTGATGCATCCTGATGTGATTCATTGTGAGGGCCTGTTGTCATTGTGCCGCAAAAAAACGGTTTGCACACATGCATCTAGATGTGCAGCACGTGTGCGCTGCATGTCTGCACATGCATGAGACTGATCTAGTGATGCACGTGAGACAGATTTGATATTTTCAACAGTCACACCATCTAGCCATTCTAGCATTGCAGCGAAGCAATGCTACAGCTACAGCGCGACGGATGCATGCACACACAACCAAACAAGCACAACTTTAGCGCTGCGGATGATGCAGTGGCATGCATGCGCTGCGCTCTGCATGGCCACACCTGACTAGCTACATGCGCACGACATGCATCAGGACGACCGGCCACATTGCTAGATTGCGAAAAAAACATTGCAATCATGCATTTCATTTCATCTGTCTCATGTGCACATGCATGAGTGCAGCGCATGCATGTGAGTCGGAGCTTTGCACAGCCACTCATTGAGATGATGATGCTTGGGAAAGTGGGATGACGTTGCGCCACGACAGCTGCAAGCGTGGCCAGGCAGCTTGCTAGCCAGCTAGCTAGCTGGTCTGCACCAAATTGCCAGGATCCATGCATCTGTTCACAGCACAATTCAATTCCATGCATTGCCTGCGCCATGCTTTGGAATGGTGTGAGCACATCTTCACTGCTGACACAGTTGACTCGAACAACGCGGATGCACCTCATTGTCACAACCCGCAACGAATCACGAAGGTCCTCAGCCTTCCTAGCTTTCTTGTTTGATTCGCGTGTGCATGCGAAAATCATTGTGTCCATTTTCTAGCAATTCAAACTGTGTTCTAGGATTCGCCTTCGTCCACGAATTCATCATCTCTGGGTCATTGATGGTCAGATGCGGGCCATCGTTCAAAAGCGAGCCGAGAGCCGCACGTTGTTGGGTTTCGGAAGTCGTCCATTTGCTGAAATTTCTCAAATCAACAAAAATGGCTTGAGATGCATGTCGTACGAGTGAAGTGAAATCCCATTCATCATTTCTGACAATGCGAGGCCGGTTGCTTCCTTCCAGACGCTGTTGATTCCCGCATTCGAATCCCTGCTTCTACGACAAAAAAACACCGTGAAATTCTCTGCAAATGGAATTAAATTTTCCTGTTCCAATGCGATATGTCCAAATCCAAAATCAGTTTTCATCAAAATGCTGCGACAAACGCTCTGTGGGAATTTCATTTCATTTCACGAAACCAAACGATTTGGCTCTGGTCTTTGTAGCTCTCCGTCTCCATTGCCCCAAAATCACCCAAAGAAAACCCACAGAATCTGTGCCTTGCGACAAGAGTTTTCCGGTACTTTAGAAGAGTTCAACGGCCGATTGACTGCAAAGTATTGGATTTTGTAGGTGCGACAACGGTTTTTGACAACTGGAATTACATGTGAGCACACACGGGTTGTGCTCGTGCAGCTTTCGAGGCACACAACTCAAACCACCATCGACCAAGATCGAAGGTTCCCCACCATGCCACTACCACAGAGGTTGATTGATTTTACGCACGCATGCCTGTTCACGGATTGTGCCTCATCCTCTTCTTTCTTCTCAGTGTGAACAGCACGCCACATTCTGTGGATGCAGAAGGAAACATCCGGGGATCTGTCAAAACGAAGGTGTGACTCTGATGATTGTTCGGAGATTCTTCTTTTTACCTGATGTGCTCTTTTGTAGGAATGCCCATTCTGCAAAAAGGATATAAAGAAGGATCTAGCAAAGCACATAAAGACCCACAGTAGATTTAAATCAATTTTCCGTATCCTCCATAAAAACAAGCCCTCCCGACCCAACCTCGAGCAAGTGTTTGAAAATAAGAGAGGGCAGGCAGAACTGAAAGGCCTGGCGACGAAGCATGAAATTGACATCACACTGATGTGTGAATTTGTGGATGCAATGTACGAATGCCATTTGCTGGGACAGCCGCCGGATACCTCAGTCAGGTTGATGACAACCTGTTGTAGCTTGCCTTGATTCTTGCTCTGAGCACATCTCTCTCTCTCTCTCTCTCTCTCTCTCTCTCTCTCTCTCTCTCTCTCTTTCATTGTCTAGAATAGTTTCCTATGTATGCATGTGTATGACCGACTTGACACTCTTTCTAACCTGTGAAACATGTTGAAAATAGGAGTAAGAATAAACGCAAATTAGTGCCTTTCGAGGTGCCAACAAAAAAGGTGCCAACAGCCAATACGATTTTACTTATATCACAGAACATGTAACAGTGCAAATACCCGTTGGTATAAATGTACATCTGTATTTCTCATATTTCATTTCTCATCAAAAAATTTTGCTGAGAAGAAACAGTGCAAGTGGTGCTATCATTTCGAAATTCATGCATCTTCTTACACTCGATTTTATCAATAAGCATGGTTTTGTGAGTTTTCTTCTTGACAATGAATAGGCAAGAACGGCGCTGCGGATGCGATTGCAACTGCCTCATGAACGACTGTGCATGTTGCTGCAAAGATTGGATGAAGCCAAGTTTGCAGACAAAATAGACATTCTGAGTGCTTCAGATAAACAATATCTAAACTTGAACATGGAGAAAAAGTGCGAAAACACAGATTCTTTTTGGTTATCTTATGGGAATGAGTTGATCATCCAAACCGTGAACTTTCTGGAATATTCCAATGGCAATCGACACAGGAGATTCATAGAAAAACGCCTTCTTCTAATGGCAATGAGCAGCTCAGAAGATCTTATCGCACATCATGAGAAAGGCCACCGCAGCATCCCTAGCACGCGTATTCCATATACGCGACATATAGCATTCCATGCTATCGTTTCAAATTACGCATTGGATCATGACTCTGCCATGCAATCATGGTTGTCGCGGACTGTCATTGCTCATCATCAACACCCCCTACCCCTCAATCAAGGTGCTTCCTATACCGATAAGCTTGTCGGTGACAAGCTGATGTGTGAATACTTACCCCATGATGTACGGAACGTTGTGCTGGAAGAATGCGAAGCACTGGATTATCGCTTGGGAGGGTTTCATCGTAGATGTGATTATCTTGGTAGACTACAGTACCATCCCCTCTTGTATTATTGTCCGTCAAGGGAAGGCATGATGATCAAGGTGCAGAAGCTGAATAGCATTAGCTCCAACAGTGTTCCCATTGTTTGTTTGAAGCAATTTCCCAACAAGAGTATTGAGTTTGTGAATCAGGGAATGGTTAAGTTACCTCCTCATCTGCTATTATTGACACATCTGGAAGAATTGCACCTCTCCTATAACTCCCTTCGGTCACTTCCAGACACGATCTGTCAGCTTCGATGCTTACGGAGACTAGAGGTTGACGGCAATGACCTTGTATCCCTGCCCGCAACGATTGGGAACCTGTCGGGACTCACACATCTATATCTAAAACATAATCGCCTTACGTCCCTGCCCGCAAATATTGGGAACCTGTCGGGACTCGAATATCTAGATCTAGAACATAATCGCCTCACGTCCCTGCCCGCAACGATTGGGAACCTGTCGGGACTCACACATCTATATCTACAAGATAATCGCCTCACGTCCCTGCCCGCAACGATTGGGAACCTGTCGGGACTCGAACAACTAGATCTACAACATAATGACCTCACGTCCCTGCCCACAACGATTGGGAACCTGTCGGGACTCATAGAACTTCCTCTAGAACATAATGGCCTCACGTCCCTGCCCACAACGATTGGGAACCTGTCGGGACTCCAATGGCTATATCTACAAGATAATCGCCTCACGTCCCTGCCCGCAACGATTGGGAACCTGTCGGGACTCGAACAACTAGATCTACAACATAATGACCTCACGTCCCTGCCCACAACGATTGGGAACCTGTCGGGACTCATAGAACTTCATCTAGAACATAATGGCCTCACGTACCTGCCCACAACGATTGGGAACCTGTCGGGACTCATAGAACTTCCTCTAGAACATAATGGCCTCACGTCCCTGCCCACAACGATTGGGAACCTGTCGGGACTCCAATGGCTATATCTACAAGATAATCGCCTCACGTCCCTGCCCGCAACGATTAAGAAAATTAAAACTGCAAGGCTAGGTGTTAATCGTATTACATCCCTGTCCGACTCGGTAATACTGAACACCCTCATTTTAATGCCTCTACCCTCCTTATCTTCTCACAGAACATGATCCTAACGTTGTGGTGGAGCAGAAGCGATTGGTACATCAGCAGGGCACTGAAGAAGGTGGATCTACAAGATAGATAGATTCTCTAAGAATCGTTTGTCATTGTCTCCCTCCCCCACCGTCTCGCCTACTGTTAGATAAACGCTCGATTGTATTCATGATCTCCTCTTACTGTCTTCTCCCACCCCCCCCTCTTCACAGTTCCCATCCGATTGCTCTCGCATTCAAAAGGGAATGTCTCCACACTAGAAACCCTCTCGCAGGGAAATGATGATGGCGACACGAAGCCCGACAGAAGCCATATTAGTGCGGATGAATCCAAGTAAGGCAGCTACATCAACAACAACCTTAGTGAGAATGCAGTTATGTTGTCTACCGATCTCTTTGATAACGATGAAACCATTCGTCCAACATTTCTTGAAGAACACAAGTGTGAACGCTTATAGGATCCTGATCAATTTGCGACTCGGTTTGCATCATATAGGAACGTTTCGGGGGTCGGGCCTATTCCTCTAGGTCACCGTCTCTGAACTACCTCACATGTCCGAAATGCAGCACGTTGTGAAAATTCTCATTGCAGTGCTCCCTCTGCCCTCGTCTCTCCAATTAGCACTGATTCCAACGATTCCGTATTCGCAGAGCAAAAAGAATCGGTGCAGCAGCAGACCAGTGGAGAGGTTGGAGCGTTGCGTTTAGGTCATTCCCCCTGCTTCGACACTGCATGCATCGATGCCAGATTCGTTGTGAAAACCCACAGTGTTGTGGCTACTTCCACTTAGATGTTCATCGCAGCGTTTGCACAGGACAAGAATTCACCGAACAACAGCAGGACAGTGACGAAGGTGGGTCTGATTGGCGGATGCTCTTTTGATTTCGTTCTTCAACCTCTTCCCCCATAATCACAGACCTTGATTTTCTTAATTTGCATTTGATCACATGATTTGCCGCACAGAAATGGATGCCATTCTGCCGGAAATTTCAAATGGAGATGATGTGAAGTGCGACAATGACCAGATGGAGATCGGCTTAAGATCTAACGGCAGAATCATCTGCAACAACGTCCATCAGGATGTAGATGTCTTCTCTGCTGGTTTCATTGCAATTGGCAATTTGGAGGAGACCTTAGCCGACTGCCCCGACTGGCTCGACTGAGTGGTTGTTCTCACTTAAATGATTTTTCCGAAGACAATGGAGGGAAGAGCAAATCAGATGTAGATGTGACCAATTATATTAGACTTTTCCACGTCGCCAGTATGATAGACATGCAATACAAATGATGTGCATACAATGCATGTAGTGTTGTACGTTTTTCATTCTGAGTATCAGCAGATGATTGCACATCTTGTTGTCATTTCAGTGCTAACATGAGCAAGAGGAGTTTGAGTGAGATCAGAATTTCTCAATGGACACATCATTTCCTCGCACTGCTAGCTAGCTAGCTACTACATGCTGCATCTGTTCTTCTTCTTCTTCTTCTGTTTTCGACCTCGCTCTGCATGATGACAGAGTTCACTGCCATTGTCACTGCTGATACCACTACGTACTGCATCTCATAACTACGACATGTTCCAACAGACAAAGGCACATATGCAAATTCGTGAATTGTCCTATATGTCATGCAATGCAAGTGTGTGCACAACGCGCTCCACACGTGACATTGCACATGCTACAGGCATGAACGTTTTTGCCGGCCAGCATGCAGCACATCCTCATTGTCCAGCACAGAAACAAACACAACGTGAGCGCTGCAGCACACATAGCCGCTTGTTCATGCAGCTGGATCGATGCGATGATCGATGACAATAATTGGAAAAAACCATTCATCATTTTCATTGTTTACGCGTGGCATCCGTCTTGCAAATCATGCACAAAACATGCATGCATGCATGTGCACATGCACCGCAGCTGTCTGAACAACACCTGAGACACAGCCGTTTCAACATGCGACGTTTGCTTCCACACCTAGAGGCACGTTGGTGCTCACAAAGTCATGCACGGCACGAGTCATCATCATCACCAGAACAGTGGCCGACGGATGGTGGACACATCTAAACTTTCTTAGGACAGAACATTTCTTACTCTTACACTGACTTTAAAAAACAAAAAGACTTATTTCGAAAGACGGATACGAGCAGAGAAGCCGTTGCACGCTCTCCAGCTGCAGGGTACAGACGAGTATTGCATAGTTTTGTACGTGAATATATATATATTTTCCACGGCACAAACATCGAGTGCGGGTCTCTCCTTCTATCTTCATTCTCGAACAGAGTTCTGCTTCGTCAATGCGAAGAGATATTCACCCGCGCGCACAGACCCTTTGAGTCGATGGGAGCGGAGTTTGGCAGATGACAGGACCGAGACTAGCTCTCGCATGTGAGACGTTTCTCTTCTTCGCAGAAGACGTTTTCACTTTCTGATCCTACTGCTGCTGTTCTCCATCTCGATAGTCATCGTTCTGGAATCACCAATACATTCATCGACTCGATGTGTGTAGATGGGGGGGGGGGGGGGGTTAGCATCTAGCCCCTCATCCAATGGCCGCCTCGGCTAGAGCCCCGTATATCTATCAGAGAAACCATTGTTCGCAACAAGAACCCGTCGTTCAGAGAAAGAGAGATGGAGGAGGAAGTGGCATGCCGAAATGCATATGCGTGCTTTTGTGTCAATGAGGATATTATCTTGTGTTCATACGATGGACACGACTACTACTTCTACTACTACTACTACTACCACTACTACTACTACTACAAATACGAGTGCTACCTCAAGACCCCAGAAATGTAAGCAGTTTTGGTCGAAACTCGCCCCCTTGCTCCTCAAGGCGCTCTTGGGCTTCGAGATCCGAATATAGCGGTAGTAGCGGGGTTGGGCTTGGGAATCTTGAAGCTGTGGAATTCATGTATCAGCAGCCCGTGAGAGGAAGACGAATGGTGGTGGTAGTGATGATGACGACGATGATGGTGATGGTGATGGTGATGATGATGATGATGATGCCGCTATAAGAGAAACACGGTCGGTTTTTAGTCTCATCTATCGATAGAAACTCTACCTTAAATTGTTATGTAGAGAGAGAGGGGAGGGCGTGTGGCACTTACGTGTGAGAGCAGAGCATCGCGCGCCTGTGAATAGCTTTGAGGCGCTTCATATTCGTAATCTGCAAACAAGGGAATTATAGCAAACAAATCAACAAAAATGAGCCCCTCATGTACGAATTCAGAGAATGGATTATGGCAATTTCGAGCATTTCGATGCTAAACGAGTCAGGAGGCGGGGGAGGGGGAGGGGGAGGGGGAGGGCGGGCAAGGAAGCTGCATCCGTTGATAACATACCAACGGACTATACAAACATCTAAATACTACCGAGCTCGGATTAAGCGGGACGTGGAACTTGGCAGGAAATCTTGGGTGTTCGCAGTTCAGGAACGTATCGTTCCGCACGGAGTGTAAATTAGCCCATATCTTCATGTCGTTCGAGCCTTCCATGTCCCAGCTCCCGCCTATCATCACGGATACAGATCAGTCAGGCAATGCCGTGAAAAGGGGGGGGGGGGGGGGGGGGCAAAAGGGAGGGTTCTCACCAAGACCATAGCAGTCTCCGTATCTCAGAGTGTAAGCGTTCATATGCACCTTTTGCAGTAAGTAAAGCGGTCGGTTTAGTGATACCAGTCAATTGATGCTACATGTGCGTGCCTCTCAATTTCGAGTCGAGGAGGAAAACGAGGGAGAAGGAAGAGGAGGGAGGGGGGAGGGGGAGATACCGGGTAGTTTTGACTCTAGTCGATATTCTGGATAACCACCACCACTACTACTACTACTACTACTACTACTACTCCTACTACAACGACAACGACAACGATGACGAACACCATTCACCTTCCTCTTGCCGAAGTCAAAGCGTACCCACGCGCCGTCGGCGGAGTGCACAGCATCGCAGCTCGAGAGCTCGAAGAAGCGAAACGGCTTCTTCGGGAACTCCTCCGAGACCCTCGCGCAATACAGCGACAGCGGGCAGTTCATCTTGCTGATTGGCCCCTCTATCTCACCCTAGATTATAAACCGGCAAAAGGAGCATTGTTGTTGTCAGCGGGAGGGGAGAGGAAGGAGGGGGGGGGAGGGGCAAGAGGGAGGAGGAGGAAGGGGAGGAGGAGAGGGAGGGGGAAGGCTGGCGAAGAACAGACAAACAGTCGCAATGGAACTCACGTCTTCATCCGAGGAGAGGGATCTCAGATTCGTGCAGAGCCCGTCGCTCGCCGTAATACCGACCTCTCCTGTTATATGAGGATTCCTCCAGCATCCTTTCGAGCTGCAAACGCACACACACACACACACACACACACACACACACACCACAATTAAATAAGTACACAATCAGCACACGATAGATTTATGGCTCTGGATACGCGTTTCTGAGCAAACGCCACGTTTTCTCTCCCCCTTCATCGTAACGAATGAGCATACCTTACTGTTCCTAGGTAGTAAAAGACCCCATTGGAATCGCCATCGAACCTAATGAGGAGGAGGAGGCGTTTGTGTTAAGTGCAAGTGGTCAGTGGTACGCGGTAAATTGCATCCGTCATCGTATCATCGTACGGCACAGCAAAAGGATTTCTTTCTATCTCGTTCTTTGCGCCTTCCAACCGCGCACCCGCGCACACACACATACACACGGAGAGAGAGAGAGACACGTATTCTAATAACTAAATTACTCTATTTATGCGTCACGACTCTATTACTTGTGCTCGAAGCGCTTCTTCACCGGCGCTCTCAGCAGGCGCACGAGGCCGTCCAGGCAGTAGTACATCGCCTCCACAAAAAGCTTCCGCCGCTTCTCCGCTGTTGCCGGCGGCGTGAAGATGGGGCCGTTCCGCAGGTAATCCAGCACATACTCGAACATCTGAGCGGCGTTGGAAAAGTGAGTTTGCGCGCGCCCACAGCGTAGCATTGGGCTCTGCTATGCTAGTGAGAAGGCAAAGAACCTGGGGGCTGCGGTCGATGAAACATGACCGAGAAGCGACTGCACGATCGCACGGCAGCGTGGAGAGCTTGAACTTCCCAGAGAACAGCTGTATGGGTTTATTTTTCAGTCGCGAGTGAGAAAAGTGAGAGCGCAGCGACGACCAAATCAATTCAAACGGAAAAGAAAACAGCGGTGATCGTTTTTGATACTTCTTCGGAGTTGCCCGGGAAACATTGGAAGCAGAAAACAATGAAAGCGTTGGCGCGCAAACCTTGCATAGCATGGAGTTCCGGTCGCGTTGGAGAGTATTGAGGGTGGTGAAAAATCGCGTCCCTCCGACGTTGAGGCAGACGACGTTCATGTCACCCTCTTCCCCTATGATACGGCTCTTCTTTTGCCCAGCTATTACCATGTTTAGCTTCTCTGGGGAGGGCTTGGAGGTTTCGCTATTTTCCTCCTCCTCCTCCTCTTCATCTAGGCTGAGAACAGTGGGTCGGAGGACACGCTTCTTCCGAGAAGTCACTTGAACGGAAGAAACCTTCTGCATCTCTCCTAAAGACCGTTTCCGGTTACGGTGCGCGGCAAGGCATGACGGTGTCACCGACAACGCAAGTTCAAGGGGAGAGGATTCTTTTAATTCCAGCGGCTGAGGTCCGAGCAAGGGGCACGAGTGAGCGACCGTGGAGCCGGAAATACGCCCCATCATTGCTGTTCCACCAACATAAAAGGACAATGAGGACTACATCAAAAATCGGAAAAATCACAAAAAGCTCGCGATCCGAACAGTAGCTGTACGAAACACTGCAGAGCAGGCACTAGATCTCTACTGCGGAACTTCCGCGACACCGCCCCCCCTTTCCATTTCATCTCAAGAACTCATATACGTGGCGCACTCAGGGGCACCGATCTGCCCCTGGTCGTTTGGGGAATGAAATACCCAGAACTGCTCGTTCCGGCGAGGCAGAAAGGGGGGGTCAGCACCTGTGGGGGATCGGTTTAAGAATCCCAAAAGCGTTCGTGTGGCAGAGGCCGTCCAGAGAGAGAGAGAGAGTCCCGTGAAAAACAAAAGCAGACCAAAACCGATTTACGTCAACCGGCAGAATCCCAAAAACAAAGAGGCTTTTCATGCACGAGACACGCAGCTTGACAGATCAATCATTGTTCAGAAGCTGTTCTTCGCTCATCGCCGACGCCGTTCGTTTGCGCGAAAAAAAGGCTCTGAGGACTTGTCGCAGTGTAAAACTTCTGGTTGATGAATCCTAAACGACGGTCTTCTCGGGGCGAAGGAAAAGCTCGAAAGACACGGGAAAAACAGCAAAGAGATGACGCAGCAAAGAAAGAAAAAGTTCGAAAATGAGCGCAAGTGTCTCAGCCTAAAAGAGAAGACATCAAAAGGGCCGGAACCAATTGCTTTTATCGAGAATTCGATGTCTCATTCATGAAATTAACGGTGTTTTTCAGATATAATCGGAACAGCACAGGGTGAGTTAGATCCTACAAGATCGATTTTCTTCTATCTGATCCAAATCGTGTTCATACTGTGTTGATCGAGGAAAAACGGACACGCGTGACAACATGCCTGGTGTCCCGCGATCACAAGTTTCTGACTTTTTCTCCTTCTTCACAAGTCGCAATTGGAAAATCGGTTCCTTTTTTTGGGTTTTGCCACCGTGAGGGAATGTCGTTCGGGAGGAGTACCTTTTGATCGTAGAACCCCATGGTGTCACGCAAAGTCGTTCATGGAACCGGTTGTTTTACGTGCTTTTAGAGGTACTGTACCCACAACGTGGAAAGCACCCGTCAAAAACACGGCTGGATGCGTCCGGTGGATCTAGAGCGCTGCATTTTGCCAAAGGAGACAACCGACCAACGCAATTGTGCACCTGAACGTGTTCCGATTTCTTCGACAGCGACAAGGGCCACTGGTGATCAGCGAAGAACCGTGCTGCTGTTGACACCGCGAGGGACATGATAAGAGAGAACCTCTCATCAGAGTGAGTGCACAAGAGCCCGAACCAAAAAACCCGAGAATTCGGAAATCGAGCACCCAAAAACACGAGAAAAGGAGGCGAACTTCAAACAAAAAATAGAAAAGAAAATGTCGCAGTTTCCTTTTTCTAGGAGTTTTCTGATTGCCCAATGAAGCGACAGCAGTGGCACTACAGCTAGGGTACCGCTTCTTGAATCGCGGGCAGAGCTTAGAATAGATCCGGGTGGGGGTTAGACTAGCAAAGGGGGAAACTACCCTCTCTTCTGGTCTAACTCTTCTAACAACTCGTTACTCCTTCTTGTAAGCCACAATTGGAGATCCGCGCAGCCGGCGGGAGAGCACAAGACCCCCAAATGTGAGATGCTACCTTCCGGCTCCAGAAAGGCCCCGAAACCCTGGTTTCGAGCGATCCAATGTGCACTCCGGCATAGGACATCTGAGCGCTCGATGCTGGCTTATTGGAACTTCTGACGCAGAGGACCATACCGTGTGATAGCGGTTTCTATGAGATCAAGCACACTTTTGTGCCGAGACGCTGGAAATACCGAACATCGTGGACAGGCACCTACATCGCGAGTACATGCTTGAGCTTGGATCCTGAGTGACGATGCACAACATTTGATGTTGGCAAGGAGCACTCCGAAAGGAGTTGGCAAGATCCTTTAAGTTAGGGTGGTGGGAAAACCTCGTGGCCAGGAGTCTACGATATGCACAGCAGGAGGCAAGGAAGGAGGCATGGCGCAGCAATGGCCGGCTTTTCTTTCGCAGTTTTAGCCTAGAAGGAGTGCTATACACTATCGAAGGCAAAAATAGCGTAATGTGTTTCGGCTTGAAGGATCGGGTAGGGGTGGGCTGGGTCACTGAAAGTAGCAGCCTTAATTGTGTGAGAGGCAGGAGATGTCGCCATTGCGCGTTCTCGATGGGAAATTATTGAGACTAGTCGCGACCACGTCCTGTTGATGCCACTTACCTCGATCTCGAAGACTGAAGCAGGCTGAAAACTTCTGAAGAACGCAAAAATACGAATTGCCAACAAGCTAGGGGTAGCTTCGTCGGGAGAGGTGCTGTATGCTGCTGATTCTACGACTGCTGAAGGGGAAGGGGCACAAAGATGGAGCCCTGGTTGATGTGTTAGGATCTGAAGAAAATGCATAGAGAATGGGCCTTGATGCCACAGAACCTTAAAACGTGGGACGTTTGGTTTGCTATAATGAAGGGAAGCTGCGTGCTCTAATAAGAGGTGCTGTATGCTGCTGCTGGGGGGGGAAGAACATCATTACCACTGTCGCCGGATGCAAACTTCTCAGACTTGAAAGTGTGCTTCAATGTTCAAGGCAAGGGCTCGGAATGGCGCATTGGGGTAGAGCGCTTTCTGCTGTAGGGAGTATGCATAACAAACCGAGACGACCTGCATGATGACTTGCGAACTACGATCAAGCTGCTGAGCCTCCTAGAAAAAAATATTATTCATCTGAACGATTGCTCCAAGTAAGTGCACGGCATGCCATGCCCCGGCTTTGCGCGCTTCGAGTAAAGATAGCGAGTTGGGCGACTTGTAGATTTACAGGTTAAACTATTGCATCATGATATTTTATAAAATTTAACAAAAATGAGCATAGAGATTGCCGCGCCACCATGTCAGCGGTTGCGTTGCGCGTACATGTTGCAACTAGTCCTGCCGGTTGCTTTGTTGTCATTGTTAAGACCATGAATGGAAGGGTGGCACGAATTACCACTATTTGCACACACTGATTTGGTTTGCTTCTCTACCTCTCATAGCGTGTAAAAATGAGACATCATGTGCACCACAGCTAGATCAAATGATCAAATGGAACACCTTTCAATGCCTTGTTTGTCACTTATTACAAAGCGGTTGCCACACGGAGTTGCGTTGACAATTGTGCTTGCTGTCATCATTGTCATTGTTCATTTTTGTTGTTTTTTTTGCAGCATCGAGGCCATGGCACATCATTTGTGCCATTTTACACAGCGCTATTTTCAGCGTTGAAATCAACGATCCGCGCGATGTTGCAACAATGTCTAGATGTGCATGCACAATTTCTGTCGCTGCTCTACTAAAGCTTGTGATAAACAGCTAGACAGCCACACGCAACGCCACACTAGCTAGCGGGAAGCCTCAGACTCATCGCTGTGCGGAAAGTGGGTGAAGAGCGCCACGGTGAACTTGATCTCGTACTTGGAATTCGCCAGCATCACTGCCGGGTCATCGCCAGGGTCCTGAAGCATTCCCGGCGCAAAGACGATGGCGATGTTGGTCATGTCCATGCGATTCACGTCCTTCAGCTTCTCGATCTGGCACAGTATTCAGACTCAACGGATGGAGGGGGGCGCAGGAGGGCGCTTGCTCCTCGCGTGTGCAATGATGGTATATATCTCGAGTGCGCTCGAGGAGCGCCGTGCTAGCGTGGCGCGCATGTGTGCATGTGTGTGCATGAAATATGCACACACGCTAGCATGCCCGTGTGAGCCAGAGTCGATCTCGATCTCAGTCTCACAACATCGTGTGTGTGCGTGTGTGCGTGTGTGTGCGTGCGTGCGTGTATGTGCAGAAAGACCTCCTTTGCAAGGGTCGCGATGTAGTCGATCACTCGGCGATTGAGCACCTGATCACCATCCGGATAGGAAAGGGGGGTGAGACGAATGATGAGGGTCGAGGGAAGTCAGCGAGGAAACGTGTCGCTATCCTTAAAGAGCCCCGTATTCGCCTTCCGACCCATCTCACATCCATGCGTTAATGCTGCGTGCATGTGTGCCGACAACGCGCCTTTACAAAATAAGCTACTACCTAGGCCTATAGTGTGTTTCGTGTGTGTGTGTGTGTGTGTGTGTGTGTGTGTATGTGTGTGTGTATTTATGTGTGTGTGCGCCGAAGAAGCTTGCTAATTAATTGGTTGCGTCGTTGCCTACACACCGGTATTTTCGACGTGAATTTCCGAATGTCAGCGGCCTGGATTTCGGACTGTTTCTTTCCGATCTTAACAGCCTCTTCGTAGAGGTGAGACGGGATGAGGGGCTCGGGCAAGTTGCGGATCCTGCGTTTATGCCAATGTGGGGGGGGAGAGGGAGAGAGAGAGAGAGAGAGAGAGAGAGAGAGAGAGAAAGGAGTTGATGAAGAAGGCTTTCGCATAAATATATCATATAATACTGAATTGGAGAGAATTGCGAGTTACTAAAAAGGGCAGACATAATGCTATCCAATCATTATATGTTACCAAAGCTTCAGCAATCCGGCCGCTACATGCGGGGACTTTTCCTTGA
>ADNK01002006.1:0-13303 GCA_000320545.1 Bigelowiella natans CCMP2755
TTCTTAGTCTTTCCATATTCTCCTCTTTCCTAGATCTCGGTTCAACCACCAAATGGACCCTCCGAGCTGCCCATTGCGCGCCCACCACCCCACTAGACTTCTTGTAAGACTTCCTCCATACTTTTTGGTCGCAATTCGTACAGCAGCCTCTGCAGTGATAAGAGCCTGCACATGTTAATGTTAGCCACGAAATTTTTCAATGTCATTTAAGTTTAAAGGACTGTGAATGTCGAGTAACAAGGACAGTAATGATCTATGGTTACGGCTGAGACGGTGGCGTTGATTATACATCTTCCACATCACGAGTACCGTACCGTTTGCAATTTTTACCAGAGAGGGCCAGCATTTAGTTGAGCAAGCATGTTCTTTGCCCTTAAACCCTTCACCCCAGACTTCTTCGCGTCGAAGGTAAGACGCTGTTTTTCCCCCCCCCCCCCCTCCCCCCCTCAGGCACAGCAAACCTGTACATGTCGCACACGCGCTCTGGCGCTTACTACCTGAGCTGCAGTGGAATGTGCATCTCCTTGTCATCCTGGTCCTGCTTCTTGAACATTCTCCCCTTTTCGTCGTGCCCGCCGCCGGCGATTGAGTCAGCACGCAAAATAAGCAAACAAACAGGATGCATTCAGCGCAGAAACGAGTAGCAATAGCAGCGGTGGTGGGGGTGGGGGTGGCAGCATTCGTTGTTGTCTTTGTCGGAGAATGCTTCTGATATCCACCATCAATTCAATGATGATGATGATGATGATTATTCTTCTTCTTTTTCTTCTTCCTCGTCCTTCAACTACTATACTACTACTACTACTACTACTACCACCGCCACTAAGTGGTGACACTACTGCTAGAATTGCACCTTGAACCATTGAGTAGGAAATTCCTCATCCAAAGCCGATGATGAGTTCCCATTCTTTTCTCCTCCTCCTCTTCCTTCCCCCCCCTGAGTCTGCTGCTTTGCTACGTCGTCGCCATCATCGTCGTCACCCTTGCTCTCGTCTCCCTCCTGGAGAATGTCGTGTTCATATGCGAGAAGATGTTCAGTCGTATTCCGTCAAACCAGCATGTATGCGACCATACCCATCGTACTCTTCCTCCACCCCCCCCCCCCCTCCTCATCATCATCATCATCGCCATCATCCTCATCATCATCGCCATCATCCTCATTATGGAAACCATCATTATCATCATCATCATCATCATCATCATCATCATCCTATGCGTGGTCATCGTTCGGCGTCATGCAGACCGGCGCGATGCATACGCCTCGCAACGCCTTAATGGCCTCCCGATGCGATCTGTTCAAAGTCGCGGAGAGAAACAGTGCAAAGATGAGAGAGGGGGGGGGAAGAAAGAGAAAGAGAGAGAGAGAGAGAGAGAGAGAGAGAGAGAGAGAGAGAGAGAGAAGCTCTTGATATATAGTGGGGCTTGGGAGGAAGAGACAGGGAACTTAAACTACACTCCACACACAACACCACACACACAACTAATTTTTTTTCTATTTAAGGGACGATGTATTGAGAATTGATACGCCCCCCCCCCTCCCCTATCACACTCCCCTGTGTGGATGACGGAGAACGAACAGGGAGGGAGGGGGAGGGGAAGGAGGGGGTAGCGGATGAGCACCTGAAGAATATGTTACAGGTGCTGTCGGTCAGCCATCCGACATATCGTACGTCGTGGCCCTCGAAGTACTTTAGATGCAATGGAGAGGAAGGAGGGAGACGGGGGGGTGGGGAGAGGGTTATGAGGAAATATATCATCTACAAGCCTATACACGCTCTGTGTGCATGTCTATGCTCCTCCTCGTGCGTATACATTGTGCGCTGCGTCTGGATCTTAATACAAGTCGTACGATGACACGAAGAACACAGCACCGTCAGTCACCACTGCAGGCGACGTATATGCACTTGCCCATGCATATATATATATATATATATATATATATATATATATAGATGATGTATTGTGTTTGTGGATGTGTGGTACACACACACACACACACACACACACACACGCGCGCGCGCGCGCGCTCAAATGGGACATGTACTGCGTTTATTGTGTGTGCGCGCATTGAGACAGAGCCGGCCAAGCAACCTGGTAGAGCTCTTGGGTGTTCAGGTGGTCCGTTCCGTACACGTGGATCACGTCGAAGAGCCTGCAGATTCGTTTTGTTTTTGTTTTTGCTTTATTTTCATTGTTCGTTTGTTCTATATTTATACATATATATATATATATATATATATATATATATATATATATACGCGCGCGCGCACCTTGGTATATCGTCACCAACTTCCGTCCGGGGCTCTATCACGTCCGATGCCATATAATCCTGCAGTTTAGAGTAAAGAGCACACATCGTGTCGTACTTCACGTTTCCCATGTCAGGAGCGAAGCAAAACCACCTGCGTTTTTATGCCGACTGCGTCGGCAAATTTCTCGATTCGTTCCTTTCTCCGCACTCTATCAATCATCCACATTCGCAGATTAATGGCTGGTGCGCAAGCATGTAGTTTCTGGTCTCACTTCACACACACACACACACACACACATTATATCAATATATATATATATATATATATATATATATATTATATATATATATATATATATATATTAGCATGAAAGTTATATAAGAGTCGAATGTAGTATTGATGAAAGAGCTGCAAATACCTCCTTATCAAGACCGCTAGCGCCGGGAACTATATCCGAATACTGGTCTCTCTGGGGAAGGATGGAGGGAGGAAGAGTGAGGGAGAGAGAGAGAGAGAGAGAGAGAGAGAGAGAGAGCGCGAAAGGAGGGTGGAGGATGATCACGCTGTAGAGTTTGCATTGAGCACTCGTCGTCGTCGTCGTCGTCATACCGCTAGCGTGTTAACACTGATTTCACGATCGATGATCCCATCTGGAAGTAAGAACGAGCATCACCATCCACCTCATTGCGAGTTTTTATGTGCCATCTATCTGTTTCTACTACTACTACTACTACTACTGCTACTACTACTATTACGCGTTGTGTATGGGAATGACATGCTGGCATCAGATCGCACCTCACATCATCATTCATTTATTCATTCATTCATTCGTTCGTTCGTTCACCACCTGTGCGGGCCTCGGCGTCCGAATTAGGGTCGTCAATTGCGGATACGGAATCGCTCTCTGAGAGCTCCCCAGCAGAACTGAGAGAAGGGATTCATCATTGAGCAGGCGCCACGAGCTCGTTTTAAACATCTCTCTCTCTCTCTCTCTCTCTCTCTCTCTCGCGTTCCACAACTTACTCGCAGGGCGAGAAGCTTTGACTGCAAGAATCGCGCGACCTCCTCAATGAGGAGGCCCCCCCGCGTGCGTACGTCTTTGGTAGCTCGGAGCGCGATTGGTGCGACTGCGACGTCGAGAACCCATCCTCGCATATCTGTCGTAATTGCTAATGATCATGCTTTCGTATGTGAGGGTGAATATTTATCCCCATCACTAGAGCAAGTGTTTCGCCAGGACTACTGCATGCTTCGGGGGAGGGTGGGGTGGTGACTTACGTCTCGACTATTGAGTGCAGCATTGCCTCCGTCATCGCTCATCTGCGACTTTACCGAGCCGTGCTCCCCCGCCCCTCTTCCCAATAGTAATACGCGATCGTTTCCGCTTATACTTTGGCGCCTGAGATCTCCGAGCGCAAAGGATGCTAAAGTGCAGGCGAGCACTGCCATCATCCGAAACCACCCCCGCCGGCGCGTCTCTCTCTTCACAGCAACTACTACATGGTACGAGAATGGGAGGAAGAGAGAAGGCGAGAACTAAGGACAAAACCAACCCCATGCACAAAGAGATGACGATTAATTCTAAGCCTTTTCACGTACCATATAGCTCGCTGGGGCAGTCCTGTGCCCGAGAGCCGCAGGGCGCCATGAGCAAGGGCCGTTGCTTGTGCAAAACCAGGAGAAATTAGTTTAAAAACAATGAAAACCGCCTTCGTTTTCGCTCATTGCATGCGAATCTATGGAAGAAGGATTTACATGGGGATTTATTAATGCGACATGAATATAATTGTTGTCGTAGGAACAATTTCGTGGTTCTATCGTCTTGTGTTCGTAAGCAGGTCGTCAGGAATCTTCGGTAGTCCCCGAACATACCTTTCATCAGCTCCAACCTCTGGCTTCCCCACCCCGTCCCCCTCCCCTGCCCAACGGTAGAAATATTCCTGCCTCTCTGAGGATATTGCGATTAATTAGTTTCTGTGTCTTACACTTTCTGACCTCCGCTTATATTGAAAGATCTATGTTGATGTGAGATGTCGTGACTCAATCCTATCCTACTCGTGCTTGCTTTTTGACAAAATAGGAAAAGCCATCCGGTTGAAAGACGGAAGTCTTTTCCCCTTTCCCCGTATCCCTGTTTCAATGGACGAGGGAACAAATGTTGTGTTGATTGTCGTAGTGATTCTCGTCTGCGCCTCGATTGCCTACTCTGCCTTCCTACTCGCAAGATACATGTACTACAGGTACCCTCGATATGGTATTGATAACAGCCTGCGTAAAACCGTGATAAAGTTTGTATTCTTGGAATAGCTTTCTCATTCTTCTTTCTGTATCTTATTCGCGGCTCCTTTGTATCCACGCCTGCAAAATATCATTGTTTAAACAAAACAATGTGTCTGGATTAATCAGCGCGACGCAATCGCGGACTGCTCATCAACCAGATGTGCCCGATGAGCATCAATACCACGGGCGTGCTCTCCACGACCCAGCAGCAGAAGAATTAGAGACTGGTAGAAGCCCTGATGGCACGGATGACTCCAAAAACAGCGAGCTCGGCAGCGGGGATAGAAGCCCGGATGGATTATGATTGGAACATATATGAAACAAATGATGACTATAGCCCAATTTTCATTATGGAGATTCAACCTCACGTCTATGCTTTCGTCGTTTATTTTGTTTGCCCAAAAAAACTACGAAGCAAATTAGGCTGCTCGAGTATACACACTACCAAAGGATTAGAGAGTGAAGTATTAGATGGCGAACTATGTCCACATCTCAAACTAACATCCAAAACCACAAACGTATACCAGCCGTAGATTTCAAATCCTAACTTGCATGAAAAATGTGCGACTGCACTGTAACTCAAAATGTGGACTGTGTGTGAATGCCACACAGGGGGAATATAGATGTGCCACCGCAGTGTGCCCGTGTCCTGCACTCGCTCTGCGATGATGCACGTTCGCGGTGTACTCATAATAGACATGTTATATTATATATGTCATATATATATATATATATATATATATATATATATATATATATATATATATATATATATATATATATATATATATATATATTATAACTGTGTCTATAATGTGTATCGCGCATTCACACACATCACACACATCACACATATAATGATCATCATGCACGTGTTCATTGTTCGCGATCTAGCGATGGCTAGATGACTAGATGACTGTGGCGAGTGCGACTGGCGGTACGTAGATGCAACAATCAAGAGTCCAAAACAAAATGCAACCATGCGAGTGTGTCACCAACAAACATTGCTCGCAACGGTGCACACCATGTGCAACACATGTACAAGCAGTTGTGCACACCATGTCCATTGTGTGAACGCCATGCAAACAATCAACGATGACGTTGTCCAGCTATACAGCAGGTCCATGCAAGCTAGCGCAAGGCGGCTAGAGAGTGTGCGCCGCTTGCTGGCTGTGCACATCACACATGCAATCATATAGCGGAAACCAACAAATTCAACATTAGCTCTGTAGCCGCTGCATTGCACAGCTACATACATGAGGATGACCATTGAAAAAATTTAATTTAATTGATCCCTTCCGTCTTAAAATCATGCACATGGCTAGCTCTGACATGGCTACTAGAGCCCAAGCATGTCACAAATGTGTATAATGCGCTGGTTTCTAGTTGTGTTATCTCTTGGAAATTGAAGACGTGGTCATTGCATTGCATGGATAATGGAGTGCACGCGTGAAACCATTGATCTAGCCATGGACGCTGCTCACTGGCATTGATTCCGGAACTTCGTACACACACGCTGTGTCATCCCCTTACAATTGCATTCGAAGTTGTTAAACGTTGATTCCGAGATTTTACGGCTTTGTGCAATTGAACCAGATGCTCTCTCCACGCCATTGTTCGCTTCGACATGTTGCAGCTGTGTGTTCATTGGTACAATCTTTGCAGATACTTCGCGATGGTGTTCACTTCCGTACCATCCTTCCTCTTAATGGTGTAGTGCATCTGAAAATTATGGAACTAATGAATTTGTGGGATATCAACGCATGTAGTATCGAATTGGGGAAACTGGCGTACGACGCATAGCTTGTACCATTAGATGTAATGATGTTAGATGGTAATAAACCTCTTCGTCATGGTGCACCGCTATCACGGTTACGTTCTCTCTCTCCTTGTAACGCACTTCTTCGTTTTTACGAAAAATTATCTTCTGATCTTGATCAGTGACGATTTCCCGGGCCTGCACAATTTTTCTTTGGTCCAGGGAAAGTGTTCCAATAATCTCCATTCTCGTCCCGATCCACAGAATGCACTCTTGTTCATGGGGAAAGTGAGAAAATTGAGTGATGGGCTTGGCTTTCGATGATTCTATCATGAAAAGGGTGCAGTCAACATCAATGAAGGATTTTAAACTTTCTAAATCATCAGTCGTGCTAATGACAGCACAATCTCGTTCCTCTTTGCCCTTTTCTGGCAGCTCCACGTTCCCAGGAATAGATCTCCACACTGTACATTTTTTGCTTGGAATTTTATTTAAAGCGGATTTTAGTAGCCGCAAATATGGCAAAAAAGGTCGAATATGCTCCATGTCCAATTTACGAAGAGATTTGTTGAGATCATGGTGAAAAGCTGTCGTGTATAAGTTTATGGCACTCACTTCATCCTTGCTCAAAAGCTTTTGGTGCTGTTTTGAGTACTTCTTCTCGGCTTCTAGCCGAACACTTTCGAGGACTTCTTCGAGCTCATCTTCGTCATAGCCAGGAAGTCCTTTCATTTTCCAGCAATATCGTATGCTGTCCTCGAAACTCATCGGACTAGATTCAACAAGTTCTTTATCGAAGTTGGAAAAGAATTCTTGCGTGCATTTTATCTTACCTGAGAAACAGCCCCCTTCGCTGGAGAATTTTGCTAGAGCTTCCAGTTTGTTCCAATCTATCTTGATCTTTTTGGCAGGTTGAAAAGGCTTAGGGTATTCCTCTCGAGGACCGTCATACTTTTCGAATGAACGTTTTTCTCTTTTCAATTCGGGAGGCTCCTTGTTGTTTATGTCATGCTTCGCAGATGATCGATGGAAACCCGGAGTTGGAGATTTAGGGCCTCTGTACTTCTGCGCAGGTGAATAAGACGTAAACTGGTCAAGGCAGCAACCTTTGTAATGGTCAACCATGTACTTTTTAGAAGCCTTGTCACCCCCCAACCTCTCGTATTCCTCCAATCCCTTTCTGGTACGGAAGGTTTTTTTTATCAAATTAAATAGTGCCTTGCCATCCACGGCCTCCAATTTTTCCCACTTTTCCCATAAAAACTTTGAAAATTGGTGATCTCCCCCCTTTTCTTGAAAATCTTCCAAGGAATTGCTTTGTAACCATTTTTTTTTTTTTCCCTCATGATATTTTTGGTACACACGCTTAACAGCGCTATCAGTAGGCAAGCAAGAAAAAGATGGGCATCTGAGACCTCGGCATCTATTCGAATCAAGGTTTTTCTGCGTCATCGTCTGAAAGTTGATTTCGTAAGGAGTTTGAATTTTGCCGTTCCAGCTCCAGTCTTTGGAGATGAATGTTTCGAGCTTCCCAATTTTACTATCGAGGAGCATCCGGTCCGCCCAACTAAAATTCTCCCACCCTACCCCTTCCCTATACTGCCATATCTTCGGTCCATTGTCTATTGACTCTAGTTTCCGCTTCGACTCGGATTTTGTGGAGCATGGGCGTCGTCTTTTCCATGTGGACACATGTGACATCCGCGCTGTGCGATCTTATGTCCGGCAGGCTGTATATCCTAGGTCTATCGGAGTTCAGAATTCTGTGACCCGAAGGCATTTTTGCCATGCGACAACAATGCAAACGTATTAATGTCTAGAATGTGTGTGTTTCTTCTACGTGGGCCTACGAGTACCCTACCGTGGGTTTGTTAGATTCTAGTTACATGTAGTCAAATTAAGCCGTTTCATGCTTTTCTCAGCATCGGATCGAACGATGGGAAATGATGTCACAGGCGCCCATGACGACACTGTCTTTTACGACTCGACAAATCCCCATGCTTTTTTTGTTTTGCTTTTTGTCATCATGAGATGGTGCAGCCGTATGAACAATGTAGGTCTAGTGGTGGAACAATGTGGCATGGGACATCGGGATGTTTTCCCGATGATTTTGGCAAATTAATGTTTGATGTATTGCGACAAAGGATCCATTCTTGCCGGATGACGACAATCAATTTCCTCAATGAATTGCACGCGCCGATGGGAGCGAATTTTTAGCACTGATAACTTCCAAATTTGGTCATGAAAAGGAAATTGCCATTCGCTTCTTCTTTTCCAACCATGTCGCACCGCAGCGCTGACTCTTTCTAGATTTTTTTTCATGCGACCAACTTCGCAAGTTAATTTATTGTCGTTACCCTCTCCAGATTGGCTAGGATTTGACGCAATCTCAAACAATTAACCTGCGTGAAACAAAGGAGTATAGATGGAATTATCTTTTATAAAAATATAATTTGTATGTCGCTATATAAAAATATAGATAAATTTTAGAAATCCCTAGGAAATGTTCAATATTTAATTAAGAATTTAACTCTGAATCTTCGAGAGTGCCTCCTCTGCACCCCCATCCAAGAGATGCTCTCTGTCCTTCTTCTCTTTCTATTGCCCTGCTGTGCCACCCACCTTCCTTTAAATAAACATGCTTCCCGATCACTTCCTACGGGGAAGATTATCGCTGGTTACTCCACTGGATGTAGTGGACAAGAAGACATGATTCTGCAGGAAGCAGAGAGGGGAGTCAACTTGTTGATTTGGTCGTTCATCAATCTTCGCGTGGACCCGGTCTCTAAGAAGCAGGACTTTGGTTTCTCAATTAATACAACATGTATCGCGGCCGTTGCTCAAGAATTGACGCGTCGGGGGCTTCCGACAAGCCACCTCATATCCATCGGCGGGTGGGACGCCCCCCATCCCGACACGTCCTACACCGCCAAGGAGTGGTGGGCCTTCTTCAAAGACTGGAACGAGGGCTATGTCGCAAATCCAGAGCTAGGGTTTGATGGCTTCGCGGGAATCGATTGGGACGTAGAGGGGGTGAACAACCTCACGAGCGCATACAATGAAATATCTCTTGAGTGCTTCCAGCTGATGGGGGAGATGTCGCACCTGGCGAAGGGGGATGGCTACTTGGTCACAGTCGTGCCGGCTCAAAGCTACCTGAACCCCTCCGTTCCCCAGGTTGATTTGAGCCTTCGTCATTCTTCGCCCTGTGCTGCTGACTTCCACTACGCGGGCAGCAACGGCTACACAGCGCTCCTTGCGAAGTACGGCAGCGATACGTTCGACCTCGTCAGTGTCCAACTCTACGAGACTTGGAGCTACATCAACTGCAAGATCAGATCCTTGGGAAACCCACCAAAGCAGCTGAGAGAGTTCGTCCGCTCGTACACAACGCCGTTTTGGATGGATTTCTCCAATATCACGAAGCTGGGAATCGATATACCTCCAGAGGACTGGCACGTGCATATCAGCCCTTCTCAGTTGTTAGTCGGGTTTTCCTTTGGTGCAGGTGGCTCTGGAAAGTCGATCTATATCGCACCAACGGATCTTGGGGAAGCTCTGCACGGCGATGATCTCCCCAAAGAGAACTGGCCACGGGGTGCCTTCTTCTGGAATCTTGATCTTGATGGAAATCGTCCAGTCAACGGCACAGCGTTTAACACTTCATTTGCTTCAGGATTCAACGACATCTTTCACACAAGGGTGTAATGAGTTTATGCTGTAAACTAGAAAAGCGAATCGTATCATCTTGTTGCTATCAGCGATGCATCACGCGCACAGATGCAGTTATGCACAGACAAATATATATATGTAGCTACTAGACTGTAAAGTATACGACACAAAGGTATGTGTAGTATAGCTGTCTGTCTTTTAGTGAAACGTCTATATCTTATGTGGAAAATCATGTATATATGTGTATCATCGCATCCGCAGGCACATGAAATACCTTGCCAAACTGGCAAGCAGTACGTGAAAGTTGCATTAAATTGTTTGAAGTAAAATCACTGGCATAATACATTATACAGACTCGATTTGCCTGTTAGCTGCATATTATGTATTGGGCGGTGTTGCATGAGTTTATATCATACATGCATCGTGGCAGCGCTTCATGCATGTTGTAGAGTATAACACAAGCGACACGTATATACTCGTACGTATGTGCTGGCAAGAGATACGTATATACTGGCGATGGTCTCTAGCTTACATTCAGCGTATCTAGACATCGACAAAGCTATTTAGCTATGCTAGTGCATCGCTGCAAGTTCTTGCTCCTTGTGCTGAGACTATCGTTTATTATTATTATATCAATACGCAGTACGTGCACTTATTTTCTAATTGTCATTGTTTTCATTACCATCGCGACACCCTGCTAAACTCGACGATGCTACCTCTCCGTTCTACCATCGTAGCAGCAATCTCCCTATGCTACCCCTCAGTGGCACAATCCGCCCGTTAGTTTTCTTCGTTTTCATTCAAAACGACGCGGTTATGACCGGCTTGTCTATCTCCCTGATCCCTTGCCACAACCGCAAAACGTGGGGGAATGTCAAACCTTTTCAGGAGCAAAAGACAGTGAGGCAGTAAGAAGGAAGTAAATTACGGAATACTGCAGAAAAGTTGGAGGGAGGGGAGGGGGGGCGGAGAATATGCAGGTACCCAAGCTCCTCTAGCCTTAGTTGCCGGTCAGGTCGATTCTTGATGAAAGTTCCAAGGTACTTCACTTTGTGCAGCTGCAAAGAGTGGGGGAAGTGAGGGAGGGAGAAGAGGGAGGATGAAAAATGTTTGTGTGCGCGCGCGCGCGCGCGTGCATGTGTGCGTCCCGTGTCGAAAACACACAACATCATCGGGCGACAAGGATCACCTTCTCTCCCAGAGCAAATCCTCTTAGAGCCTCAGGCCATCTATCATCTGAGTCGTGTGGTACCACGAAAGATCTCTGGACTTTTGAGCTCCCATACATATCCTGCTCGGAGGAAGGGGGGGGGGGTTGAGGGGTATAGTATTTTAACGAAAACATCAATACACCTCTATCTGCCATTGCAGTGTCAGTGTCAGTCCCATTCCCTGACCCTAGCGACATCCCAACTTAGCTAACCCCCCCCTCTCTTCTTCCCCCCCCCACGCGCGCCGCTGCTGTTTACATTATATATCTTGAGGGCGAGGAGTGTGTCGTTGAAGATCGAATCTCGAAGGCTCCAAGAAAACCCTTGCAGACAGAAGATACCATGCAGCAACACATCACCACCGCCATTCTTCGCGTGTTGGTGAAGAAGAGGAGGGAGGGGAAGGGGGGGACGGGGCGGGGGGGGCGAGCCGCAAGCAGCACCTAAATCCTGTAGCTTTTGTTTCATCTCCCGCGACATATTGCGTCTCTGACCGCGGAGTCGATGCACCTTTTGGCCAAGCCGAACAACGTCCTTCTGCCCAAACTGCGCCATAATATCCTCCCACGCGCTGTCGCTCGAAGCAGCGGTGAAACCTCGAGGAACCTTTTTTCAGAGAGAGGGCAAGGGAAAAGCAGGAGGGGGGGGGGCGGTGGCATGAGCGTCCCTCTTCAGACGAAATTGTGCAAGATTAAGAAACGGCGCGACAGAATTGACAGATGATCGATCCCCAAGTGAAAGCACACCGATATCATCGGCGTGAGCAGGCCTCTCGTGCGCTGCCCAAAGATGCAAACCCTCGTGTTGGGGAACCAACCAACCACAAGAGCAATCAACGTTATTCAGAGCTGGCCGTCTTCTTTACATAGACTTCATATATATATATATATATATATATATATATATATATATCAGTGTGTGTGTGTGTGTGTGTGTGTGTGTGTGTGTGTGTATTTTATATTGCGTGTCTCCACTAGCACCCACGATGCTCGTTACATTGCAATGGCCGTGGAGAGACTTGAAGTGAGCGATGTACGCCACGAGCTTTTCCGCCTCGATTTGCCTCGGATTGAAGACGAAACCGATTCTCTCGAGCTCCTGCGCAGAGAACGACGACGTGGCAGCATGCAGCAGCAGCAGCAGCGGTGAAGGACGTTGGGAAAAAGAGTAAGAATGAGAAGAGGGAGGAGAGGGAGCCACCGAGGAGGCAGAATATACATAACGTGTAGAAAGCACAGAGGCAATAGGAAAGCAATAGGCCTCTTCTTGCGCTACTGCGGCACAGTAACACGGCTGCCTCGAGGTAGGAGGACCAAACTGCCATAGAGGAGACCAGTCTACTGCCAAAACAACTATAGTATATAATATACTCAATTCTCCTCCGCGAAACGACGCAAGCATGTTCAGCCTCAGCCAAAAACAAAACAGAAACAAAAAAAAAACCCTAAAAAACAAGCGGAGGAGGAAGAGGAGGAGGAGGGGGAAAGCATATCTCGCAAACGAAGAATGAACGAACGGACTTGTTTTCTTCTAGGATTGTCCTTAATCCATATCTTGGAGGTGCGGAGAGAGCGAGTGCGGTCACCAAGAGGAAGCCCCCACACGGATCTGGGCCATCGAGCATCGTCGTTGGGTACTACAAAATTCTGCCTCACCTATGCACAACGTGAGGATGTGTGATTTCCAACAAAAACAGCAAAAGGCGGGACGTGACAGTGTGTATCTTATAAAAGGTCGGTTTGCTTGTGGTGGGGAGGTTTCTCCAAAGTGCTGACGGTTTCTCGGATCCCATGGCAGCGTGTTATTATATGTTACACATATAAATATATGGCATACTTTAAGCGTATGCGGCAGTTTTTATGAAGGAAAGTCTGGAAACAGTGCCGAATGTCATCATCATCATCGTCCTCTTCTTCTTCTTCTTCTTCTTCTTCTTCTGCTCCTCTCTCTTCTTATATGTCATATATATATATATATATATATATATATATATATATATATATTACAAGGAGATTCCCGTATATCGAGCGATACACCTCCAGCGCTTTGACCAGCTGCCGAAACCGATGTACCTGCCCAATATGCTCGCCATTAATATCAAGAGGACGAGGGAGAACGGGGGGGTTGGT
>ADNK01002004.1:0-11830 GCA_000320545.1 Bigelowiella natans CCMP2755
GAGAGCTGACTTGAACCGATTTAATTCACCTCTACTTCCTCCACGGGCACACGCCGTTGGCCTTGTTTGCCAAAAGACTCCAAATGGCCATGCCCTGTACGTTTCTGTCGATGATGCTGCCCCTCATCATTGTCATCAGCATCGTTCCAGTCGCCATCTTCGAATGAGCAGGTCCTCGGAGCTCGTCCATCAGATGTGTCATCCTGATCGTCACCGGGCTCTTTATCACCTTCCTCGCTGTATTCCTTCTCAAGGCCGTCGCCGCCGTCGGCATTATCGCCCTCGTCGTTATCTTCGCCTCCTAGTGGAGACCCGAAACGGCTGCAGGAGTGGTGGTACAACGGCAAGAATGTAGTGCTGTTCCACTGCTTGAGGTGTCTGAGGAGGGGGGGTGGGCGACGATGACGACACGACGACGACGACGACTATTATCAGTAAGGTGTGGGTGGCACAAAAATATACTCTTATATTGCCTCGGACTCACCGCAGCTGTCAGGATAAATGCACATTTTGCCTCACATACACTACCCTCTCTTCGCGTTACTTATATCACAACTAGCTGCTTGTATGAGAATATAACAGCACAAAAAAGATGGCTGTCAGAATAGCCGCTGTAGCACTGACTTTCGCTTCATGCAGAGTGCCACCCTCACGAAGGTTTCCTCAGGATCTTTGCCGAACTTTGACCGCGCATGGAAGCTGTGCGCGTGGTGGTCTTGCTCCAGGAGAACTGTGACGATGATGATAACGAAGAAGAAGAAGAAGAAGAAGAAGGAGGAGGAGGGGGAGGAGGAGGAGATGAAAATCCAGTCGGAATAAAGAATAATTGTGTCTCCTAAAGTCAAGAACCGATGATGCCCGCTCTTCTTCTTGTCCCCACCCATTGTGCATACAAATTTCCGAGTTTCAAGTGTGTTTCAGGAGGGAGGACCGACCTTCGCATTCTTCATCGGTTACGGAAGGCAAGCCATGAGACAGCCGTTGAGAGGTCGGAAGAAGGATGAGAATGGATTGCAGGAAAAACGCCACCAGCTCAGGTCGACGCGGCCTCGTATCCCGCCGCCCCCACCCAAGCCACACGCCATTAATCATGGGCTCCTCGGAAGGGGCGTTGCAAAGATGGGCAGCAAAATACGATAATTTACTTAAAATCCCAGCGAATTTCCTTCTGCGACAAGACACTTTACTGGAATGAGAGACTAATCGGCGCTGGTGATTTTCTAGGAAAGAAATTTTCGATGTTTCTGGGATAGATTGCCGCAGCAACGAGACTAGTGCGTGCAGAGCCCATTGCTTCGAAGCGTCCCTTGGTGCGGGCGCCCCCATCCGAGGAGCGACGTCATGGCATCATCCTCGTCGACGAAGGCCAAAAGCAGGGGGCAGCCCCTTGTATCAGCGTTTCCAGGTTGGTAGGGAAAGGAGCTGCTGCTGCTGCTGCTGCTGGTGGTGGTGGTGCGGGGAAGGGTTGTTCCCCAAGCTGATCTGTTTGGTGCGTTGTGTGTGTGTGTGTGTGTGTGTGCATCTTCAGGCGATGAGATCGACTTGAAAGGACTCCCCACCCGCCTCGGCAACGGAGTTGTAAGTGCTTCCTCGAAAATGAAAATTGGGGGGGATAGAGACGGTGCAAGGAAGGGCTTTACCTGGCATGAGAGAAACTCCAAGCACGATAGTATTTGTTAACCCCACCCATCATCAGGTGCAGAATGAGGACGAGAAGGCCGTGGCCTCGCGATACGGCATTGTGAAACGATCGAATAACAACCGTGTTTGGATTGACAGTTACAGGAAGCGCTACATCGCTTCGGTCGGAGACTGGGTTCTGGGAGTGGTAAGTTGTTCACTCAGTAGTAGTAGTAGTAGTAGTAGCAGCAGCAGCAGTAGTAGTAGTAGTAGTAGTAGTAGTAGTAGTAGTAGTAAAGTCCAGACTTAGTCTGGCAAGACACGCCCTCGCCATCCATCAATATATACGGAACTACTACCAGGCCGAACCATGTTCGTGTTCTTGATAGATCTGTGTTCCAATGGGCGGGGTAGCTTGGGAGATGTGGGGGTGGAGGCTTGATCTAAACAGCGGAGATTATGCTCACTACTACAATTGAATAACTAGGTCACGGAGAAGCACTCGAACGATTACCGCGTGGATATTGGAGAGGTCTTTTCCAGCATATATTTGGCATTGAGCAAAGCTAGAAATCATACGATGCTGCGAGGGGTGAAAGGGGCCGAATATACCTTTTGAATGGGAAATGCACAACAGTATACCAATTGGTATAATAAAGCATAATATATACACTCTGCGTCATATATTTTGAAAGGACCAAGACGCACGGTTGTCAATGCTTTCTTTCGAGGGCGCAACGAAGAGGAACCGGCCCAATTTGGAGGTACGACGTAGGAGACGGATGGGGGAGGGGGGATGGGGGATGAGGGTCAGAGAGGATCCCACACGATATACCTTTCTGCTCTTTCAATCAAAATTCTTCCTACATTCATTATCATCCATGCACAACAGTGAAATGAGTTTTTTAACAAAAATCATTCAGCTCGGGAGCTTAGTTTACTGCGGGGTTTCTACAGCAAACAAAGACATGGAGGTTGCGCTGCTGCCCCTCTGTGACTACGGCGACAATGATGATGACGATGATGATGATTATGATCAATGAGAGTTAAGCCTTGCTACAACTGTACACGTACTTTACTTGTAAGAAGTTTTGGTTCGTGTGTTTTCTTCCACAGCCAAACTTGGGCGCCATTTTGTCGGTTCCTTTAGCTGATAATTTGTCTTCTCTATATTCTTCCTCCTTCACAAATGTTATCAGAGTGAGCTGACGTGTATATCGCCGTTTACGAAGAAAGAATGGGTAACTGGCCAAACCCTCTTCGGCCTCTTGAAGGGGGGCTATGTGTTCAAATGCTCCTTGCGGCTTGCAAGAAGGTATATTATATTTTATATTTTCACGATGTTTCTTCTTTCTCGTTCGCCCTGTTTTCCTCTTCAATTTCTTTTCATCCACCATTTGCTCAATCAGGACAAGACTGTATTACTGCCATTATCATCATTATCATCGTCGTCGTCATCATCATCATCATTACATCATTGTTGTCGTTGTTGCTGTCTCCATCGTCGTTACTCTCATCCTCAGCCTCATATCTCCTCGATGCCACGTGCTTCGCTCACTTGGCGCTGTTCTCAAATACGAGGTACGATAGGACGTTCCGAGTAGTAGTAGTGGTAGTAGTCGTTGTAGCAGCAGCAGCACTCTAAATATTGTTAAACTATTAGAAAAACTCACAGGCAATAAAGTAAAAAAACCAAGGAGCGCCACGACTTATCCTTCATGTTAGTTTGTGGAGGCTCGACTTGCGAATCATACCAAAGTCATCACACCCCTCATACACTACTAACCCTTACCCTACCCCCCCCCCCGCCTCCCATTGTTGTGCCCTACGTTACGCAGCTTGCAGTAGGTATGAACGGGAAGGTGTGGGTCAATGCCAGCTCCGTGGAAGAGATCGTTATTATCTCCAAAATCATCGTGAATTCGGTCTGCTCATCGTCCGATCGCAATGATTGCAATGATTGTTGGTTTTGGGATTGCCCGGACAAAAATGGTTTTTCTTCTCGATAGCATCCTTTATTTACTCTCTCTCTCTCTCTCTCTCTCTCTCTCTCTCTCTTGTTGCTTTCTTATTAGGAGTTTCTGAGCGATAAGGACGTGGATACGATGATAGAATTCACTCTCGAGAGGATTGCAAAGTAGTAGTATGACTGAATGGAAGTCTCGTGGAAGTGAGATGCTTGCCCCGAGATCGTTTCATGATCAACGCAGAGTCACACTAACACGTCAATCGGCGAGCCAGGTCGCCACGCACAGGACATGTAGCGTTCTTCTGCTTCATTCGAAAGTCAAATCGAAATAAGATGTTCAGGTGTGCGAGAGACTCCATACCTCGCGAATCGTGTCACGAGCATAAACAATTATCCACATATATAGCGCTGCGTGCATGTGCACACACTATGGCTTATGCAAACCAAGATATGTACACATATGTTATCTAGATATACTTCGAACATGTATACAGCGCCCCTATCTCAGATCTAGCCTTTGCAGTCGGCCTTAGCATATTTAATGACGATTTGCATCTCATAGTGTGCGCCAGCACATCATCTGGACCATGCATTGTGTATCGGCGCTGGCATCCAATGTATGCGTGCGGGTGTCAGCACGTGCTGCAGAGTTTAGAGAGAGTATATGGCTAGTACATATAGCATGGCCAAGTTACGCATACAACGTCTGGATGTGTATGTGCACCTATCTTTATCTGAAGAAGTAGAGTGCTGTTTTTCTCGCTTTCGGATGTAGCATTACGCGCTTTGCTTCTTTACGCATGGCATAATGAGCAGTGCGGTCTTGGCGGTCGCAAGTACAGCTAGACTAGTGCAGCAAAACTATCATCAAATGCACGGCTGTATTGGAGGCTGACGTGTCCAGACGTGTCGGCATCGACACGATACTCACCTCGCAAGACTTAGCAACATGAATGCATTTTTTCGTCGGTTCATTGTACAGAGACTGTGTCTCTGTATATCATTGCATAGAGTCTATTACATCTGTATGTAGATAAAGATTCGAACATGTGAAAACGCACGGCGTGCAACAGCTTTAGGCACGATGTACATAAAGAGTATACTCTTGTGCCTATTTAAGTCGCAACGCACACGAGTGTTATCGGATGGTGATAAATCATCTGGGGATGGCCTCTCAGTGGCTCCTCATGCTGGCTTGTGTGTGAATTCAATAGGATTTGGATTAAATTTACGGGTTCTTGCTAGGAATGGATGAGTGCATCGCCACCAACGTTTCTGCTGTTATTTGCGCTTGAGAGCGGACGTCCAAGTTCACCGGCTTCTCTTCTTCATGCTTAACATCGTCGCGCGTTGTTTCCTGGCGGAGCAAGGTTTTCGACAATGACACACCCCCACCTAGAGAATACAAGGGCGACCGAATAAGAGCGTGATCAGGGGATATGAAGGGGGGGGGGACGGTGAAGGGAAATGAGGGAAGTCAGCGGAGCTTCGAGGATGCACCTTCTTCGTTACTCCTCGGTTCTAATAGCCCAATGTTCGGAGGCAGATCTGTTGCGAATTAGAGGGAAGAGGCAGGGGGCAGCAGTTAAATGGTGTGTTCACGAGGAGATAGCTTTGGGCGAATCTATGACGCAACTACTACCTAGCCGTAACTTTCCAATTCTCGATAGGTTCTGAATCGAGGCGGGGAGGGACACCAGGCGATTATGCTCCAGTTGCAATCGTCTGAGCGCCGGCAGATTTCCGATCATTTTAGGCAGAGACGCGAGGCAGTTCCCTTCAAGATGTAGTCTTTCGAGCCTTAACAGCTTTGCAACCGTCGCTGGTAGGGACGTGAGGCGGTTATTGTGCAGATATAGCGATTCGAGTCCCGCAAGGTTCCCAACGGTGTGAGGCAGTGATATGAGGTGGTTATCTTCCAGATGCAGCTTTTCGAGCCTTGACAGGCGCGCAATCGCCGCTGGGAGGTTCTCGAGGTAGTTATGCTGCAAATGTAGACAGCGGAGCTCCGCCAGCTTTCCAATCGACTCGGGTATGGACGTGAGGCGGTTGCCTTCGAGACACAGCTTCTCGAGCCGCGAAAGGTACGCGATTGTTGCGGGTAGGGACTCAAGGCTGTTGTCGTGCAAGTACAGCCTTCGGAGCTCCGACAGGTTTCCAATAGTCGCGGGCAGTGCTGTCAGGTAGTTGTGCCCCAGATGTAGATATCTCAGGCTCGAAAGCTTGCCGATAATAGAGGGCAGATTCATGAGGGAGTTATGCCGTAGCTGAAGTCCTTGGAGGCCCGACATTTCCCCAATCGACCCGGGCAGGGACGTGAGGCGATTGTCATGCAGATGCAGTATTCTAAGCCTCTGCAGATTTCCAATCGTTCCAGGCAGGGAGGTGAGGCGGTTATTTTCTAGGAACAGAGATTCGAGACACGCCAGGTCGCCGACCGATGCGGGCAAGCTTTCAAGGCCGTTGGAGCCAACATCGAGTCTCGTTAAGCAGCGAAGCTGGCAGATCGAGTCTGGAAGTGACTGAAGGTAGTTGTAGGAGAGATTCATTTCTTTCAGGCGCGTAAGGAGCAGCAGGGACGGGGGCAGCTTGATCATCGCCTGGTTGACGAACTCAATGCTGCTTTCATTGTGGGGGAAGCGCTGTTGGAGTTCCCGTGTGCACAGGACCTGCGCAGCCCTGCCACGGCTGATGCTATTGCTGTTACCGCTGTGCTGGGGGAATGACGAAGAGGGAGCGTGGAGCTTTGCGAGTCTCGCCACCTTGAGCATCATGCCTTCTCTTGACGGGCAGAAGTACAAGAGGGGGTGGTAAGCGAAAGGGCCTCTCTTCCATGTCGTCCCCTCTCCTCTTTGCAGCACTCCCAGGCGATGGTCAAGTGCTCTGCACCCCCTCAGGACAAGGCTCCGAACAACGTGAGGTATGTAGTCCGACACCAACCTTTTCCCGAAAAGCTTCTCAGTATGAAAAAGGTCGCCTTTGCTGGGGGGGAGGGGGTATTGGTAGGTAGCAATGATAGTCCGTGATAACCATGATTTCATCACAGGAGAGCCGTGCTCCAAAGCGTGATTCGAAACGATGGCGTGGAAGGCCGCAAATCTTGTACCAGTGACGCTGCGATCGTCTCGATTGTGGTTCGCCAGGAGGTGCTTCGAGCTGGTGGTTGCTGTTAGGAAGAGGCACCTTTCTATGAATCTACGGTGTCGGTAGTTTTTGGAGTAGCCCAGAAAACTCACGGTTTCAATGATGAGATCGTTCCCGTGGTATAACCAAAAACTCTCGGTATTGACGAATTGCCGTCTATCCGGAGAGCCGGGGTATTGTTTGTCCAGACAACCCAAGGCGCCTATGTTGTCTGCCTGTTTGGCCTCGCTCAACAATTGTAGCAGCTTGCGGAGACGCTGATGAGGCAGTTGCAGTTGGGCCCGCAGAACGATTGTCGCCTATGTTCGAGGGAGAGGGGGGGGGGGGGGGGGAGACTTATGCAACTGCTGAAATTTAGGGTGGCAGAGTTTGTGTAGGATTTCGATGACAGCACCAACGAACACTGTTTCTATTCCGTATGTAGGTGAGATATCATGAAAACGAAATGTGTGTGTGTGTGTGTGTGTGTGTGTGTGTGAGAGAGAGAGAGAGAGAGAGAGAGAGAGAGAGAGAGAGAGAGAAGAGGGTTTCCATTCGTGCCGACTGTCGGCTGTTTGCACCTTTTGTGTGGGCTCCTCGGTAGGCACTAATGCCTGATCCGACTTGCGTTTTTTATTACCCCTAATTTCAACATGTGCTAGAGGTCAGAAGAAAGAGTGTAAAGTAGATTACACGTAGGACGGGCGAGCGAGAATAGAGAGAAAGAGAGAGAGAGAGAGAGAGAGAGAGAGAGAGAGAGAGAGAGAGAGATGCTCAGAGGCGGCATCAAGGCAAGCTACAAACAGGTTGTAAGCAACCTGACTGAGGTTTTCGGCGGCTGGCCTAGCAAATGACATTCGTACATTGCCTCTATAAACTCATTCATCAGATTGATGTCAATTTTATGCTTCGCCGCCAGGTTTTTAAGTTCTGCCTGCCCCCTCCTGTTTCCAAACACCTTCTCGAGGTTAGGTCGGGAGGGCTTCTTTTTATGAAGGATAGCGTAAATGGGACTGTAACGTCGCCTGCAGGACATTATGTGCTTCGGGAGATTAGTCTTCAGATCCTTTTTGCAAAATGGACACTCTTGTGTAATCCTCTGAGTTTTTTCTGATGAAGACTGCGTCGTCCTGTCATTGAGACGAAAGAGGAAGAATATCAGACAAATTCTGGCACACACAATACAAAGATCCGTTTAGTTAACCTGTAGGAACGCTTCATGCTTGCGGACCGCACCGTTCTTCCTCGATGACGCCTCCAGTCGAATTGTGCCTCGAACGTGTCAACTGGGACAATGTATCGAGCAAGAGAACAAACTCGGAGTCCAAAATTAGAATCAGTACCATCGTCTTGGAAACATTGCAAGTATTTCGAATGCGTTCCTCAAAGAGCGCCAACCGAGATCGAAGAGGGGGGAGGCTGCTCTGTCCCCAGAAGCGGCCAGGTCAAAGAGCACGTTGCAACACGATGCCCCTTTCGACCAAGGATTTCTCGCAATTGCTTTCCTTCCTTAAAAACCCTGAGCGGCCACACCTCATCTGCGACAACGAAGCACCGTCGAAATAACTCGGAAACGCCATTCTTTCGACCGGAAACCAAGGAAATCACCGAATAACGAGCCTCCCTCCTTGGAAAGCTCGGGAATTTCTGAGGCGCCAATGCTCGCCCAGCCAGCGATTTTGCCCAAAGCGCATCCCATCTTTACCGTAAGAATTCGTTGCCTGCGACAACATAAATCGAGGGAGAAACAAAGAAATTAGATGAGCCGCGGCACTTTGAGAATCCCCGAGAACCTGGAGAGATTCGCAGCTGGGCAGTGCGCCAAGCATTTTGGGCGATTTGTTGCCGATGCTTTTAGGCGATTTCGGAATTCTGTCAAAATGTGCCTGGGATCGGATGCGGTTGCTCACTCATCGTGCGTAACACGTCGAGTGTCAATGAGTTGGGAGTTGGCACATCCCGTGATCCTTTTGCCTCGAGCACTGAAACTAGTTCATTTGCTCATTTGTTCATTCTTTCATTCATTCAATCGTCATCAATGTTTCAATTGTGCACAAACATTTCGTTGCACCAATGCACGTGCTCAATGTTTGTGCACGGACACAGGTGCACCTCGTTCACTTTGTTCGCGTTCATTCCAGCAATGATTTCAGCTGCACCATTGCACCTGCTTGGTTCATTCGTTCACTTGATTGGTGCGCTGAGAGTGCTCGGCCGCACGTGAGGCGACATTGCGACGCAATCGATTGTGCCGTGAACAATGAATCGTGAACGGCCGTGTTGGTGCGAAACAAACTCTCCGGCTTGTTCCTTGGTGGTCTTCTGGTTTTGGAGGAACAAGTGAGTTGGCAATTCTGATGATTCTCCAGCTTCGCATCGATCATCAAAATCACTTCGTTCATTCATTTATTCGTGCATCACAGCACTCCTGTTTTGCTGCATGCCAGTGTGCACCATGTGATGCTTCTTTTGAACCATGCTAGCATGGCGGCCGCGGCGGGGCAATGCTGCGCGTTACAAATTCCAGCGTATCTGTGTGTCAGAATGGGCCACGCTAGCTACGCGCCGGACACGGACAAAATCTAAAATCTGATAAAGCTGAATCTTGTCGTCGACTAGTGTCGCGCTTGCAACACCATTGTTGCATGATCAATTGATGGTCATTGATGTGCTTTGGTTGCATGCAAACAATAATCTAGCAGCGATGCCATGCATGCTAGCGATGTAGACTGTGCGGTTAATCCATGATCGAAAGCACAAACGCAACACTGCCTGCTCTTTCCCTCCTCTCAGTTCTCATCGCAACAGCTGGCACACATGCACACGGTACAAAGTAAATTGCATTAAATGACAACATACGAACTAATCATCAAGGTTTGCTAAGATGTCGTCCAGAGATTCCTTCTTTGTAGGTCTCTTGGCGAGTGCTGTATAGTTTGTTAGGCGTCCATCCCTATCCCAATCCCTGTTATTTTCTTTCGAATTCCTATGTATCGGCTTTGGTTTAGCCCCATAACGAGGATTTGCAGGCAGAGCAGATAGCTTTTTCAGCTTTCCAGACTTCTTTGCCTCCTCCAACTGTTGCACCGCCGCCTCCTTCGCCTTTGCTCTCTCGTCTCTCAGCTTCTCCTTGATTTTTTTCACCTTATGCTCCGCTCCCCGTTTGATCGGAATAGGCCTTCGTTTTCTGCTCACAGCGGCAGGCGGCGGCACCGCTTTCCCCATCTGCTTATTCCTGGACGCCAGCACGGTTTTCGTTGTGCCGTTGATCGTTGGCGTTGAGCGTCGGCGCTGCCGACTTGGCTGCGGAGAAACAGAACGGGCGGCTCTCCCTCTCTTCATGGTCGAGGTGCCAGCAGATGCTGCCCTCCTTGTGCCGGCAATGCTGCTGCTGCTGCTACTACTCCGGTGGGGAGGTGTTGAGGACCTCTGCCGTCGTTGTTGGGCGCGACGCCGACTCGCTGCAGCCGCTTTGCTATTCTTGGATGCAAGCGACAACGACGACGATGCTGTATTCCGACCACCGCCAACGGAAGTAGCAGCAGCAGATGTAGCAGAGCGAGATCCAGGGGAGTTACGCCGTCGCCGCAGGTCAGCCAGCGATGAATGCTAAGCACAGCAAGGAAGGGAGATTCTGTGAGTCGCTCAGTACTGAAGATGCGTTCAGGATCGACACAGCCCAAGTCACAACAACAGCATCTCCACCACCACCAACAACAACAATTTCCAATCAAATTTACTAAAAACAGAAATATTTCCTCTACGACCGCATCCGCAGATTTTTCTGCAAGGAGCAGCACTTACTACCGAGGCTGTCGTCGCGCCAGCACTCCCTTGTTTTTTCCTTTTCATGTTGTCCTTTCTCAGGTTTCTATTCTCCTGTTCCAGCAGCGCAATCTTCCGCAGAAGGGCCTTCTTGCCACCGCTGCTGTCGCCCCTTCCGAGCGAAGTATGGGATGAGGAGGAGGAGGAGGAGGAGGAGGAGTGGGAGGAGGCAGGCCTCTGTTGTCGTCTTTGTTGCTTCATACTGCTAAGCGTACCTCTGACACCGCCAACTCTGCTCCCATAATTGCCGTGTCCCCTGCCTTTGACTGACGACGTATATCTTCTGTTTCCGCCGGCGATAGATAGGGATGTAGGATCGGGGAGTGAGTGTTTACCAACCTGTTGATAGTGTTGGGACAGTATAAGGCATTATACGCTGTATTTAGAACAGCGATAGAAGAATCACGACAATACTACTACTACTACTACTACTACTACAAATTCGTACGAATAAAGAATCCTTAACGGAAACACTCACCGGGTGCAGGAACTTTGTGCCTTCGTTGGCGATAACCGTCCACCCCTTCACTGTTTTCGTACCCTTAGACACAAGAAAAGAACGATAAAATCCACGCGCGACCATATCAAACACCGCCGAGCTAGAAACACCGATGTAGTTTGTTCTACGGTGAGGCAGAAAGGGTGCGTCGTATAGGTAAGGGTATCCCATCAAAATCTTAATTATCTAATGGCCTCTCCTTCTGGCGCTCGCTTGTGTGTATGTGTGTATGTGTGTGTGTGTGTGTGTGTGTGTGTGCGTATGTGTGTGTATGTGTTTAGCTGCTACCCACCCTCTTAACGAGGTGTTGGATCCAATGGTCCTTCCGAGCAATCTCACTAATGACGTCATCGTTTCGTAGTCTCAGCTCCTATTTAACAGAGGTACCGGGAGGGGGGGGAAATCAACGGTGATGTCGCTGGTTGAAGATCTCTAATTCACGCCGCATATTCCACACACTCATAACACACACACACACACACACACACATATATATATATATATATATATATATATATATAAATATGTGTGTGTGTGTGTGTGTGTGTGTGTTGAGTGTGTGGAAAATGCGGGGTGAATAAGAGATCTTCAAAGAGCGACATCACCGTTGATTTCCCCCCCCTCCCGGTACCTCTGTTAAATAGGAGCTGAGACTACGAAACGATGACGTATTAGTGAGATTGCGCGGGAGGACCATTGGATCCAACACCTCGTTGAGAGGGTGGGTAGCAGCGAAACACATACACACACATACGCACACACACACACACACACACACACACATACACACATAC
>ADNK01002000.1:0-15111 GCA_000320545.1 Bigelowiella natans CCMP2755
CCATGAAATGAAAAATAAAAAAAATTATGGGGGGGATCAGGGTTTTAAAATAAAAATGGAAAAAAAGTTACTTTAATTGGGTGTGGTGCCCGTTATTGTCTCTCGCTGTTCCAATCCCAAAAAGAATAGATCTTTCTTGGATTTTTCAAGCGAACATTAAGGACTTTATTATAAAACAGGTACATTAATAGATATATATATATATAAATACATATATATAAAATGTATACATAGAACGTGCATATAAGTGCGTGGGAGCCGAGGAAGAACGAAGGATAAGAAGATCTGTTTGTATCTTGACCAAAAATTAAAAACTACGTTTTCTCGTTACCCCCAAGCCCCCCCCCCCCCCCCTTCAAATACCTGTGAGACGCCTCTCTTCCCTCCACTACCCCCCTTAGCCGTGTCCCCCTCTTCCTTCTTCACCTCCTCCTCCTCCTTCTTTGCCATAGATGAGGCGGCTGCGGACGTGATACTCGTCGCCTTTGAGAAAGAGGTAACGGAGAGGGAAAGCTTTGCCTGTAGCCTCAAGACGAAGCCATCAAACATCGCACACAGCGGTAGCAGCAGCAGCCTTCTAAACTGAGGAGGCCAATGCACCCGAATGCCGTTCACCACCATCGGTGCGGAGGAGAGAGAAGGAGAGCAAGAGGCGGAAGAAGGGGAGGGGGGGCGGGGGGACGTCGGTTTGGCTGGTTGGAGATGTTTGAGCGCCATGCTTGTGGTGGCTGCGCTGTTGCTGGACTCTTCGGTAGCGATGGCGTTGCGGCTACTGTGCTCCCGTCTCTTCAAAGGAGAGCCAGATGAGGAAGAGGACGATGATAAAGAGATAGGGGGCTGCTTTCGTTTTCTCCCCCCCCCTCCTCCCCCCCCTCCGGTTGTCGTGGTGCTGCTACTGCTGGTCGCCGCTCCCTCTTCCACGAGACACGATCTCAGTTTCTTCATGGCATCTTCCATCTCGAAAAAGTTGTCAGAGCATATGCATGAATTGAGAGGAAAATCACTATATTTCTCCCCCGCTCAAGACTACGACTACCAACACTCATATCAACCCCCCGCCCCCCCTTTTCTCTCTACTGCGACGACTGTGCGATGTTACATGGAAAGCATAAATAATACCCCAATAAGGTTGGCCTTTCTCCCCTCGGCGCAGAGAATGATGAGGCGCACGTACTGTTTGAGGAAATCCGGGGCCCCCGTCTGCGCCTCTAAGCTAGCTTCCGCTCGTCGAGCAAGTCTAAGGGAGGAAGGGGCAGAGGAGGGGGAAAAGGAGCCATATAGGAGGAGAAGGTGTGCGTGGCAGGCCTTGATAAGAGCTCGTGTGGACACGTGCGACGATGAGGAGGAGGAGTTCTCTTTCTCAAGAATCTTGGAAAGCTCTGCCAGGATTCCTGATGCCTGGGCGAAATCCGCGCTCTCCAGATGGCCGACGTACTCGCACAGGGCCTGTACGAGCCCCCCTTTGAGCTTCAGGTTGTGTGCTGTCATAAGCGCAGCCCAACTCTCCGCGTGGAATCTCTGCACAACAACGACAACGAATATAAATTTATGCGTATGTATATGTGTGGAAATATATAACTCGGTGTTAATTTGCGGTATTCTCTCTCTCTCTCTCTCTCTCTCTCTCTCTCTCTCTCTCTCTCTCTCTCTCTCTCTCTCTCTCTCTCTCTCTTCTCCTCGTTCCCATAATTTGTCCTCCCCCTCTTTCTCTTTCTTCCCACCTTAGCGTTCCCTGCGACTCGATACGCCAAGGCCCTGGTCATGTTTGCCCGGATGAGGGCCTACCCGGAGTGTTCGAATCAGCGCATGATATACCCAAACATCTCACACCATAGACTACCGATCACATATCAATGACCGAAAATCATGTCGATAATTCAAACCCACCAGCTTTCCTAGTCGTGTGGAAGCGTTCTTATCAGAGGCTTTCGGAACAGCCAAGAAACACAGGAGTGCGTTCTTGTAGTTGCCAGCTCGCAGCAGCCTCTCCCCGCCATCGAGAAGTGCTTGCGCCACGGCACGTGACATATCCGACCGAGAGGATCTCGACCGAGGGGACGCCTGTATGGAGTGCAGGCTAGAGGGCCTCGCCATCCTGCGGGTCGGGACTTTCTCGTCCGCCATTCCTGCTTCGATCGGTCGCTGTTCCGCTCTCCACAAATGTACCACGTTTTAGTCCAAAATTATCAGATGTTCCCGGGTATAACATCGATGCCGATGCATCGGGACAAAGTTTCCAACGGAGTTGGCGGGAAACACTACCGCGACACCGCTCTACGGGGGAAAATGCCCCAAAAAAGCGATCGCCCGGCGACCCAGCGGCTGACTTCAGCATCACATCTCCGAAACCGTAGACAAAACGCCGTCCAACTTTGCTCTACGTCACGGATAAAGGCATTGTCGCAGGGAAATAAAATTAGGTGATTTTCGTGTGTTTTATCATCCCTTCGAAATTGAACTTGTGCAGCCGGCCTTCGAATGGCTGCGGTGCCCGATGGCGTCTCCATGCTCCGGAAACACTGCCACGGCTGCGCGGTGTTCACGGGGCTCATCGACCGGAAAACATGCAAGAAAATCGTAGAGTTGGTGCCTGCGCCATTTCTAACAAATAGCTAACATACGTGCGCTAGGGAGGGAGGGAGGGAGGGAGGGAGGGCAGGAGGGGACGGAAAGAGAGGATGATGATCGATGTCCGTGCAAAGGCCGAAGAATCTGGATGGCAAGACGACGAGGACACGGTTGACGGCAAGCCAACATTCCAGAATAACTTGAAAGGTAATGCTGCTTCGCCATGATGAGCAACCCCGTATTCACAACTGGATCTTTCAGATCGGTCACCTGTCGCGTGGCAGCATGTAGAAACGCTCCATAAAGCACGGGTTTTACCATTGCTTCGGTGGGTAGAATTTTTTGCCTTGTTTGTGCAACGAGCTATACACAATAACCCTTCGCTCGAACATCAAGAATATTGTCGTTGCTACGATCAGTAGTACTACCGTAGTTCTGCAATCAATTCAGAAGTTGCAAACACCTTCTTTTTTTTTTTCCAATAAAACTAAATAGCTACCACCCTGTTATGACTGCGCCTTCCACAGGAACCTTTTCCCAGAAGAAGACCTCGAGCTCACGGGACATTTTGTGAGGTTGGCAATCCTAAGCCACGACGCTTTATCCCTCCCTCTCTCAAATCTCACCTCTCTCTCTACTGAAGGCAATACTCCCCCTCGGCACGGGCCACCCTTATCCCACACCAGGTCTGTACTCATTTCTCATCCAGTCACTCTTTTGTGAAAGGAGTGGAAAATAGCGAGGAAGAGAAGATCTCGCTCCGAAAAGTCTTCATTGAACCGCCGCAGTTCCTTGTTTCGAACCAGCATGCCGCACCAATGCTATAGCTGATTTGCAATGAGTAAGAATCATGCTAAGAGAAGCCGTGTAGCAAGCGTGAACAATAGCAACCACTATTGATGGCAAAGCATGATGATGGAACGTCACATTACATAGGACAAAAGCGTCGCGACCGTGAACATACTCCTCACTCCAAGATCAAAATTCAAAGGTATGAGGGTTTTTTTTAACCCCCCCCCCCCCCCCCCCCCCCACCTCTACGTTTTGTTGGGGTAGATCCAATCCCACTGACACATCATCAAGATGATGAATATGTTATAAAAAAGCACTTGTGGTGACAAAGATGATGCTGATGATATCGACGACGATGTCTTCGGCGTTCATTAGGAGGAGACGTGTTTGTGTTTGACCTTTTGGAATCGAGAGAGATCCAAATCACATCACCGGATTTATCAGAGGAATTCGCAAAGCTCAGAAGATTTGGCCTGAAGCCTTAGTGAGCCCCAAGATTATATTATATTTGCATATATATATATATATATATATATATATACATATATAAATATGCACTATATTTGTTTATCGCTTTATGTTATTGTCATCGCCAATATTGTTTTCGTTCCACCACCGAGATCATGTGCGATCCCCTCCCCGCCCCCAAAAAATCATCTCCTCTCTACCCAGTACCCGCGGGAGAGTTCAACTCGGCGATGGCAATGATGAAGAGAACGGCGAGGGCTCTGCTCAAGAGGGGGAGCGCAGGGGGGGGGAGAGAGATACTACAACCCAGGAAAGTAAGAAGGGTCTTAGCACAAGTGATGCGAGCGCTGAAGCGCGAGTAGCATATCAGCAAATTCCCTCGGCGATAAGGCGGAGGTGCGTGCATATTACCACAGCTTTGCAAAGTTGCCCCGCGCTTGGATTGCCCCTCCCCCCCACACCAACTTATTATCACCACGCAAATGGAACGTTTCCTTCCTTGGATGAAAGAGAGAGAGAGAGAGAGAGAGAGAGAGAGAGAAGGAGAGGAGAGAGGGAGAGAAGAATTAGCTTCACTGGTCGGGCCTAGCCGCCAATACGGTTATTCCGATGCAACGACAAAAAACGATAACAGTCACGACAACAAATGTTGATTCTGATCATATATAATTCAGGATCGTGTCGTCATTCGATCAAGCCGAAGCAGTCATACATAGGTCGTGGTGCTAAATCGATACATATCACACACTTCCCTGCTCCACCATCCTTTCCTCTCCCCCTCTCGCCTTCTCGCTCTCCTCCCCCCCCTCCCCCCATACACACGCAGTCTTTCAGTTTCGGTTGCACTCTTGCCCTCTTCTTCTTCTTCTTCTTCTTCTTCTTCTTCCTCTTATTCTTTCATCTCCCTCCCCCTTTACCCCCCTTCCCTCTTGACCACGCAGAGGCCGCTGCTTCCATGGCATTACGAAGGTGACGAACGGAACGCGGCATGTGCTCATTCTCTTCTACTCCAAGAAAAAGCGAGGGAAGGAGCGTAGTCAAACGAAGGCCGGGGAAACTAAGGAGCAGGCGGAGGAAGAAGAAGAGGAGAATCAAACAGAAAGGGGAAAGGAGGAAGGGGGGGGGGGGGGAGAGGAGGAGGAGGAGGAGGAGGAGCCAGCGAGAAAAATTGAGTATACTAGGAACGAAGTCCCATTAGCGGCAGCAACTGCGAAGGCTACGACAATGGCGGGTTCTGCGGTATCATCTATTTCCGGTGTTCATCGTGGCCACAAAGAAATTCAAGACCTGAAGGTGGGAGCCCCCGTGCAATCGGTGAAAACACGCATCGCTCCCAGCCAGTTCCACGCCGATGTTGCGCGATGCTTAATGATGGTGAGGCTGGTGCGGGAGGATCACCCCCGTTCGCCTCTTAGAAGCTGAGTATGTGTGTTTCCGTATTATATATGTACACACACACACATATATATATATATATATATATATATATATATATATATATATGTATATATAGGCGAATCCTATCGAAGGGTGTGGTATCTTTGGCTTGGTGGCCACATCGTCATCATCATCATCATCATCATCATCATCATCGTCGTCGAGAACAACAGCAGAATCTACAAGTACGACAGCATCGCGACCGTTGTCGTCATTCTCATCGAATATCGAGAAGAATCAGAAGAGCTTGGTGACGAACACCTACGAGGCGATGATCCTAGTAATTCTTCAATGCAGGAAGGGGGGGGGCGGTTAGGCAGGGGATAGGCGTGTGGGATGGGAGAGAACGCCGATATGATTAATCTATCACCGTCGCATGCTGCACGATTTGCCACGAGCGACAGTGTTAGCAACTATGGATGGAAGAGACCATGTCATGTGTATATAGCTATAAATATATATATATATATATATATATATATATATATATGTATCATCCTTAAGCAATTATCTAAGAAAATATTTTTCTTTTCTTTTTGTTTCTGGAATTTTGGAACTTCGTCCCCCCCCCCCCCCCCCTTCCGTTTCTATACTGTGGTGCGGGTCGCGTCGCCAATGGCTCGTAGGGACCGCCTGGAAGTGTGTACCAAGGCGGAGCTTTTAACTTGAGGCTTCATCTCCCGATTGGATATCCAATTCACCCGCCAAAGGCATCGTAGACAATAACCATCGTCGTCGTCGTCGTGGTCGTCATTATCATCATTATCATCATCATCGTTGTCGTTGTCGTGGTCGTCGTCGTTGTCTCTGCAGGTAGTCTTCACGACGAAGATATCCCACCCAAGCGTCGATGCAGACGGCAATGTACGGCATTATGGGAAGGCTAAACAACGAATTTTGAATTGCGTTTTGAGCACATGTGTGGGTGTGTGTGTTTGTGTGTGTAAGAGATGGGGGGGGGGGGTGGGGGGGGTAGGAAGAGGAGGAGTCACAACTGCTTTCCAATACACTTGAAAACATCGCACATATTTACGGAGCAGAAGCTATACGTGTCGTTGAATGCGGTGGTGTGCTTCAAATAAGGTATGCTTACCAATGCTGGAGGAGAAATGGTCGCCCACCCGCTCGCTACGCAGCGTGCTGACGGCACTCTTAGAAATGCTGAAGGGTAATGTTGATGGATGGATGGGGTGTGGGGGATGAGTCCAAAATGAAGAAAAAGAAGAAAAAGAAAAAGAAGAAGAAAAAGAACGGAAACATGTAAAGTAGCTTCGATTGGGACAATCATGCTTCTGAATATGTCTCTCGGTCAGCGCACACCAACAAAAGCCTGAATTGAAAAGCGGGAAAATGCAACATAAATCTTAAACTTGCTCCCACGATACGTATTCACTACTATACTCGCTTCAATAATTCGCTTTAAAAGCAGACCCTCACAAGTACGGAGATGGAATGGCGACCAAGACGATGAGGGCGATCCAGCTCAAATATCATCCAAATGAATTTGCCAAGACAGCTCGCGAATGGACTCGATCACATGCAATGTTCGTCTGATGTGATGCTCTCTGTCTAGTTGTGCAGTGTAAATGCACACACACACACACACACACACACACACACACACACGCTGAGAGAGAGAGAGAGAGAGAGAGAGAGAGAGACTTACACAAATATAGGCATGTACTTGTACTTGTACTAGCATTTGTTTGCTTTATTTATCCACATGTTACTATTTTTCTGCGCCAAAAAACGTTTGTACATAAAAATGTACAATATTGAAATCAGTGTGTTCGTGTGTGTGTGACAGAGAGAGAGAGAGAGAGAGCGAGAGGGGGAGGGGGGGGGGGGGGTTAGCTTCAGTTTTGAATGTAAGTACATCTCCTGATATGAGGTTCGACTTCATTATACTTATTATTGTTTACTATCTCTGTGCATATAGGATGCCAATGGGGTGCATGATCGGCATGAGTCACAAAGCGCTGTCATCAACCGACGATTGCGGAAGACAATGATAACTAGATAAGAGATAGCTAGCTAGAGAGCCCTGCTGCTCCTGCATGGTGGCGTAATAGTAGACTAGCGTAGCTAGGTAGGCTTGCGACCGATGTTATGCTTTATTAGCAAGTTGTTGCATTTGCTATTTGACGAGATCTAGAGGTGCATGATGATGATTGCTTACATTAAAGTCGCACTACCATCTGCTCACCATAGCGAGCATGCATGAATACACATTGCATGCGCATGTAAACATGTGTGCTATGACACAGCTCTTGTACTTAGCTTGGCTCTATGTAAAATAGCTTTTTGCACACATCTAGACATGTGCACATACCAGGCTTACTTGCACGTGAAGCTGCTCATGACATGATGCTAGGATGGCATGTGCCACATTTCATCATCTAGTTCACATGTTGCGTGTGCGTGTGCACATGTGTTTGTGTGTGACATCAAATGATACTGCCCAGATGATGTTGCTGCTTGCGACAACACGATGAAGTGGAGAACACTGTGTTCTCGAATCGAACGAGTACTGTCTATAGCAACCGGACGAGCGACTCATTTCAGGTTTGATAATTTTTATTCACTATCATTTCCCTATTAGAAGCCTTAACGTCGCAAAACAAAACACTTGTGATCAAGACTAATAAGGCACCTCTTGGGAGAAGTATTGTATGCTTTTCAGCCCTGAAAAATAGCATTCAAATAGCCTCCCATTCCTCCTCCTTCTTTTGTCTCTTCGCTGGGAGCATGGCCTCCATCCTAATACGGTTGGCGGACAGCTGCTGCGCTCTCACCTCCTCTCTGTACGATGGGGTACTACTACTTGAAAGGTTGAGCAAAGACTCCTCGGATGCAGTGGACTGGTAGTCTTCGTTCTTGCAATCGTAGTCGTAGCTACAGGAACCGCCGATGTAGCTGCTGCTGCTGGGCGCGCTTATGCCGATGAAATCCTCGATTTGCTGGGGAATATCGAAGTTTTACAGCCCGAACATATAGAGAGGAGAGAGAGAGAGAGAGAAGAAGGAGAGAGAAAACTGTTTTATATATTATCTGATATTTTGGAGCTTTTCATTTAAACCCCCCCCCCCCCCCCCCCTTCCCACCCTCCTCTCTCCTCCCAAGAGCCAGAATGGGGACAATGCTCCTGACTGTTAGAAATACATCGATGACCGAATGGTATATGTTTTATGCTTTTACCTTTCTGAATCCAGGAAAACTCGTTCTAAGGCAATTAGGGACATCTGTAGTGGTGGTAGTGGTTGGAAAAGGGAAACAAAAACAGGTTCAGAAGGTACCCTACAATTTGACTTGCTACTACAACGTCATCGATCAGCTCCCCCCGTCACAGTGATCATACTTATGCAGCACACAGCGGGTAATTAGTTGATTACTTCCTCCCATTTTAAGCTGGTAGAGTGTGGCGAGAAGCTTTGGTAGCTCTTTATCCATGCGATTGTCGTAGTATGATAGAATCGGTATTGAATTGCTAACAGATGCGGCCATAGCTACAGGGCTATTGTCCACCTGAAATTATCAGGGAAATATATGGAACCTCCGTATACTTCGCGGTATGTAACACACGCTCATCATTCGCTGTTTTTGGCCGTAGGCATGGCATCACCAGCACTATCCTCGACATGTCTCTGCCCAACCGACTCAGATCCTTCACGAATGCATACCCATGCGACTGTACGCAGGATTCGCGGAATAGCCTGGGCAACACAAGCCAGCTCAGTCTTGCATATCGAGCATTGATATGCTTTCTGTGTAAGATATCGTTCGCTGCTCGGTGGTTTCCACACGAGCAGCGCATGTTGGCACTACCTGTGTCTGATAAGCTCCCCCATTGGATCTATAAAGTCAAGTGCGGCGTTCGCGTAAATAGGTAATGCAGCGGTGAAGACTACGACCTCAAAATCTTCCGAGGCCTTCTCCAAGAACGTCCTCACCCCTAATGGAATCGCAAACAGGTATCATAACGTTGCCTATAGATACAGCGAGGCGAGCAATGGGAGGGCAGTTTTGGGTCAGTGATTCTACCCGGTCTAAGGTAAACTCGGATGGTTTCATATCTGCCCTGATGCCATACCCTGAGTGCAAAGTCCTCCTTGCTGGATGGTGGTAATTACACAACACAAAGGAACACACGGACAAATTATGAGAGAAGCGAATGTGGACCACTCTCTCGATCGAAGACTGAGGAAGACGCTCAGGCTTGCTTGCCTTGTGACGGTAGGTCGAAGCTCATACTGGCGAAGACTATTGTTCTTGTCCCCAAATTCGCTGTGGAGGATGGTTTCATCCATGTCGAGAACTGCAATTACAGCAGGGGGAATGACATTATTAAAATCTGCCGCATAAAATTTCTCCCGAAGGAGGTTAGGATGGCGAGATCACATATAAATACACAGACGACGTGCTACAAATTTAGAAATTATACCGACGCACATCTTGCCTTCGTCCTCCTTGCTTTGTGGAGGAAGTAAGTTCACTTTCCTTTCACTTCTATATTCTGAACGAGTAGTAAGCAGCAAACGTGAGACATGTTGAAGCAGCATATACACAAAATGTATGATTCATTTGAGTTGCCTTCGAATAAATTTCGCTAAAACGACGAACCCTCACCGAATGTGCCACTTGCTATCGATCCGACTGAAAAAGGAGGCAAGGAGATGGGCATGTCAGTACTTATTTCACACGGAAAAATGGGACAGGGCGACTACTTTGGGTTGCTCCCATTGTTCTTTCCATGCTATAGAGGCCCTCGGGTTCCTCTCTCAGAGCAGCCGTTCGATAACGTTTTGAGACGTCTAAATGATGCACAGCCCAGCTTTGCGCAAAAAATAACATGCGAACGGCAGGATCTATGCCAAATTTTACCTGAGTCTTTCCTATATCCTTGTCGCAAATATTTTTTGCAAGATTCCGGAAGTCACAGCGGGTCGGTTGTGGTCTCCCACTGGTGCACCTGCAGCATTCAGTGCTACATGCAGTACCCTTACTTGAAGGGAGAGCCGTTTCCTACGGAAAAGCACGGTATTGGCTTCAAGTTAACGAAATTTGGGATCTGTTCCCTTCCGCAGAAGATACTCAATCTTTCTTGTGTGATGAATTCCCACACTCGAGACAACGGACATAGTCTTTAGCTAAAATATCGGGCGGTACATTTCGGTAGCATTCGGAAGTCATAAATAAAAGGAACGTCCTATATTTCCCTTAATTTTCCCCTCACAGCCCCACATATGCAATGAATATCCGACTTGATAAGCCGTGATATCCAGAGATATCCAACCAGGTGTGCTGAACGACGCAGAGACAAGCAATCTCCAATCACTCCTTGAAACACAAGAGGGTGAAAAAACCAGATTTATTTCCTTGAAAAAACCGATATTTAATTTAGGTGATTCTCAAGGTATCTTCCCATTACTATCGTCCGAAGTTGTGCTCCCCAGTGTCCTCCTGAAACGGCGTTGGAGGGAAAGTGTTTCGCCCTGGCAGTGGTTTTACATATGTGCGACAACTGAATTTGTTTGGCGCCGATTTGAGATCGCCTGGGACATCTAACGTTAATTTTGTTGGTTCCCCCCCCAGTGCAACTGAGGCAGTGGCTCCACCGTGCATGTACGGTTCCCACCAATCATCCCTCGGGGGGTGGCATGAAGAAGTGCCTGTGGGGGATTCTGTCATATCTTGTGGGCGGACTGTTCCGCTGGATAGGGGAGATGGGAATGGTTACCGGTGCAAGTGGGCACGAAACTTTATGCTTTTGTGGGCCTGGTCACTCTTCCTATTCCTGAATCCGCTCGCTACCTTCCATTATGGAGACGTGAGATGGATAAGAGGGGATATAGGACAAGATGGGAGGGAATGGATTTCAAACTGGGGTGGTGTGTACCTCCTAGGCTCTCTCGCTGTCTCCACAGTTATCTTCATGGTAAGGATTATGATGAATTCTCATGATTGCGTGTGTATGATAGCAATTTTTCTCAACCATAATTTGATGGATCAGGTGATTCTGATGATATCTGCTTGCATGGGAATCGGACGAATTGTAGAAACCCCTAGTCGCCGCCGGGAACAAGCCCATAACACCCAATCTGCAAGTGTGGGCCCCTCTTCGCAACTCCTACCGATGCAAGAAGAGAAAAAAATATTCGACCTGAAACGCGAACTCCCAAAGCTTCTAAACAAAAGATCCAGATCACGTCGTCGCCGTCGAAGGCGAAAACCGTGAGTACCCCATCTCCCTAGCCAACACTTGATATCGATAACACAGATAGCTTTCGTTGTCTTAACACTTAGGCCTCCTCCACCCCCCGAAGATTTTAAAGCTCCACAACCCGTGACCGTAATTAAAGAACTTAAAGCCTCCGCACCCAAGATGAGCTCTCAACCAGCCATGGTTCCCCAATCCTCTCGCCCGATGAGACTCCGAATACCCAACGGCCTCCTGGATGACGAATCACAGTGCACGAGCTACCTCAGCGGTGAGAACCACATAGTCCACCATTTTCAGCTAAATATGTTCCTTGTCCTAAACATGTCAACATTCTTTGCTTTATTCACGACGCAGAGGATTCTCGGAGCGACATTTTGGTTCCATTCAACTCATCGGCCATGCAGACGCCGTCCGCGAGCGTGATTGGAAAGGAGAACAGGAACGTCTTCGCTTTTCAGAATGCGGAACAGGTTCCAAGCAGGCTCAAAACTACTACGATTCATTTCACATTCGCTTCACTCTCTGTTATTTTTTCAATCACAGGTTAACAGTGGGTTGCAGAAACCGCCCTTGAGCACCAGATCATATTGCGGTGCGATCGGAAAAGGCACATGGCACGGTGGCTCAGCATTAAGTATTAGCGCGAGCGACACCCCACGAAGCTACTCCGGATCAATGGTGATTGGAAAGTCTCGATCTCGGAGACACAAAGCAGAGGACGCCAATGCTCTCTTCCGACGCCTGAACAGGATGCGGAATCTTGCAATGCTTGGAGGTGGAAGTTTACCTGTGTGATTGCGCTTCTCTGCGCTGTGGTAAACAACTTGTATCTTGTGTTCGCATAGCATTCATGAAAAAACATGTTGCCTAATTATCATTATATCTGCTATCGCTTGCAGTAAGGAGTGGCATTCTCTCTCTCTCTCTCTCTCTCTCTCTCTCTCTCTCTGAGCTAGCAAAAGCGCTGCCGATATGCACACGAATATGAAAGCGAATGCACATTCATAGCTCAAAGTACGAGCGTCTGAAATTTTCAACGTACGGACATGCGCATCGTGTTGCTATATGCTACATAGTGCTCGTCAAAAATTAGCAGAGATGGGATGTACATGATGTATATCGTGTGCATGATAATACATCATAACCGAATACGCATGCATGCGCTGCAGCGACACGTTATGATGACGCATCAACTACACAGCTATTGTGCATGTCATGCACGCATATACGTCTTTGTAAGTCTATGCACGTCGTGAAGTCCATGTTTTTTTTCATTTGTCATTGCTTTTGACGTGACTACGTACCGTGCATGCTCACGCGCGCTCGCTTGTGCTTTACTAGATAGTCGACTTGACTATCGACGCAGAGTTCGGTATCAAAAGGGATGTTATTATCTAGATTATCCTTGATCATCCGTATCAGAATTAAATTTCGATTACGGATCCCGCTGGAATACCTAGATTGTGCACCTTAACCATTTGTCGAGCTCAATCCCACAGTCGGTGTGGCCCTGAAGTAGCGCACGCAAAGTCAAAATTTCTGGAAACATGTGGGAAATAAATGGTACTTCTGATGGACACTTCTACTGACGTTCATGATATAGTTGTGCTCACAATGTTTTCCTTATATAAATCAAATATTTTCCTTGAAATTACACGTGAAGGACTTTTGATATATGATACAGTTTGCTTTAGTTCCTTGTAAATAGTATGTAGACCCTTTGAGCATCACCTTAAACATTCCTACTCCCATCACAGCAGAATGGCATCGGGTATAGCTGAAGGACCAGGAATGACCATGGATACGTAAGATCATGATAGTTACCGTCCAAGGTGAGGGCAAATCGCACGCCATTGCACGCTACCGTTTTCTTTCTTCGTCGCACTTTTTCCTTGCCTTGCACTCACAATTCAGTAGACTGACAGGAAAAGGGCATGCATTTCATACATTCCGCCCGTTAGACATGAATTCCAACGATTCACCTAATCAGCTTGTTGTTATCGGGAGATCCCGTCGCGTTGATATCCACCTTGCGGTCGCCTGAGCATCATAGTATTGTCTCTGCGCTTTTTCGAATCATGCCCCTTGCAGGCCAAGCCCAAAAAGAAATCAACATTCTTTTAATTGAGGCACAAATCCCTACCTAGGGCCTTTCGTATCTTCCTGCATCTCTTCGCAAACACCTTCGGCGGTGGGAGCGCGGCCATGGCTGAAAGTTCCCCTCCGAAATCCGATAGTCGCAGGAGAACACACATGTCGGTGGTTCTTCGTAAATTTCTAATAAAGACATCATTCAAACCTTGTCGCAGGGGAACAATAGGAAGCCGATTTTTAACATTTTTTTGTCTACGTATTCGAAGCCGAGCGCTTCGAGTCTTTGATTTTAGAATTTTCCGCCTAAAATTCCATGTCGCGAGGATGAAATCCAATGCAATAATTCTGCTCTTACACATCTCTTGGCGAGGTAGGATCCATTCCGATTGGCAACCACAGCGATGGAGGTCAAGAGCACGCAGATGATGGCCCAGATGGGGTAACTCTAACACTTGTGGCCTGCTCGTTTCGTGTGTAGTGTTTACCACCACGGGGGCTAACCTGGGGAATTGTGGTTTTGCAGGACCGCGGCGGTTGCGCAGATGGGGGAAGAAGCGATGAAGAGGGATGAGGACGACACATCCCTCACCAACTTTATGGGATATAGCATGCGCGTAGCAGGGCTGGCCGGTGGGATGGCGACGATTCTCTGCGCGGTATGTCCACACCACACAGGCGTCAGAAAAGTAGACTGATTCATGTTGTAAATTCGAGTGATCTGGTGGTGCCTATGACTCACCGATGAGAAAGATGCCCTGCTGTCTTCAAGACTAGCCAGACAAGTCGTACCAATCAACTTATGTTGCGCCATCCTCCTTCTCGTTGTATGCATATGCAGATTTTGGGTCTTCTCTCTAGTATCACCCGGTCCCCTGTATACCTCTACATTATGTCTTTCGGAATCGTAAGCGTAGGTCGGTAGCAACAAAGATTGCTCTTGCTAACAATGTATGATAGTGCTCTGCCGAAGAATCTCATCACCCCGTTATCACTGATCTGATCGGTGGCTCCCTGTTGTCTTCCGACGTGTGGCCAGGCTTGGACATTGGGAGCTTCTGCGACTTCGGGCTAAAAGCTTGGATCAAGGCCGAGCTGAAATTCATGACTTTGTTGTGGGGAAAGGGTCAGTATCTCGTATTCTCCTCCGCGGACTAGTTCATAATTTGTAGAAGATTCGAATTTTCCCGAAAGGAATGAATTTTGTATTCTCACTCAACAATTTCGCCGAAAAGTCGTCCCTCTCCCTCTCCCTCTCTCCCTCTCTCTCTCTCTCTCTCTCTCTCTCTCTTTCACATAATATGTACTAAACGTAGACAGAGGAGAAAATAGATGGGCGCGCAATCAAACGCCCCCCCCCCCCTCCTAAAAAACCAATGCCGCTTGTGGTTTGACTCTCATCCAGGTTCGTTTTACGTGTTCATCGGTACCTTGCTTCTCTGGGAATGAGGCCTCCTGACCCTGATTGTTGGCGTATATATGATGATCGTCTGATGCCTAATGATTCTAATGTCGTAAACTACGGCCAAGAAGCT
>ADNK01001996.1:0-14666 GCA_000320545.1 Bigelowiella natans CCMP2755
ACCTTCCAGCCGCCCCTGTCTTGTTAATTACATCACCCCCTCGAAGGTAGTGGAGGTGGAGGCGGAGGGGGGTGTGGGGTGGGAAGGGTTGTATGCGTTCGCATAGTGATACAACGAATATGACGGATATTCGCCTCTTTGTAGGTAGATACTATGTAGCCGTAGTAGTAGTAGTAGTAGTAGTAGTAGTAGTGTCGCATGTGAAGAACGAAGTTGTTCATGTTTCTCTCCTGCATTGCATAATAGCATCACCACCAAACGCACCTCCAGCATGGCTCGAAGAGGGATCGTCTCGCTTTCGCCTATTCCCCCTTCCCCCTCCTCCTCCTCCTCCTCCTCCTCCTCCTCCTTCTCCCCGTTAAGACCTCTACTTAGGCCATCGTAACTTCCTGCTTTGCCGCTGGATGATGATGATGAGGGCCAAGTGGCGAGTGACCGCTTACGACTCCTTCGAGAAGGCTGCACTTGTCTTTTCTTCCTCTCTGGTTTTTCCCTACCAACGTGGCCCCTCTTATTGGTGTGATTCGCCCTGATGAGGTGTTCGGCAGGGATGACAGGGAGGGAGGGAGAGAGGGAGGGGGAGAGCTTTTAGAGGTGTGAAAGTAGCAACATCGAATGATCGTAAACACACACACACACACACACACACACAGAGAGAGAGAGAGAGAGAGAGAGAGAGAGAGAGAGAGAAACCATCGTATTATCGGCAACTGTTTTTCTGCCCACTCCTCCCTCTTCTTCTTCTTCTTCTTCTTCTTCTTCTTCTTCTGCTACTACTACTAGTACTACTACTACTACTACTCCCTAACTGGAGACTGGAGAATTGTGACTACCCACCTATTTTTCCCAATAAAAGCAAATGCTGAGTGCTGGGAGATCGTGAAGGCGTTGGCGTTGCAGCCTTTCTTATCACGGATCCTGGACTTTTTTACAGCTTCGGGCTGAGATCCGAGAGGATTTCCGCAACTTATGCACTGGATACAGAAAACAGGGATACAAGAAGAGGGGGAGGAGGAGGAGGAGGAGGGAGAAGCGAAGGAAGATGCGTGGACAATAAAGATCTGTGCTCCAGAGGAGGATGATGATGATGACGATGATGGATGACAACGATTATTACACAGCGAAAGCAAAGCCCAGAATTGTATATCCTGACTATAGCGCAGGGCCACCATCACCACACCATGAGCACCATTCATCCTCAGGAGAAAGCGCGGCTATTCTCCTTCTCTTAGACAAAAAACCAAACCTGGCAAGCTTCCGTGCAAGGAACCCCCGCCGCATTGCAGTCGCAGTGGCCTGTCATGCAGCGCGACTTCGTGCAGCTGCAGCGGGAGCCGGGCTGCGCCATCCTCTTCCGTGGTTTCGCCGTCGGCTTCTGAACGTTCTTGCAGTTCGTGCAGCTGCAGTTGAGGCACCCCGTGCCGGAAGCGAAGCAGTCGCAGTAGGAATTCTGGCAGTGGCTCTTCACACACCGGCAGTTGCGCAAGGCGACGCGGCCATGGTGGTGGGACCAATGGGCGCGGCGGAATGAGATCTTTTGTACCGAGCGAATGCCCGATTTATCGCGTGCGAGGGCGTAGAAGGCTCTTTGGTCGACCTGCTCCCTGTTCTTCTGCTCCACGTCCTTGTCACTAGCGGCGAACCGACCCCCCACCCGTCGTCGACGCATGGCCGCTAGAGACTTCTTCAGATAACGGGGGTTCTTTAGTGAAATGGAGGGGGAGGACGAGAAGGAGGAGGAGGAGTTGGCGACGACAGCAGAGTCGGGATTACTTGCGACGGGCTCCCTTTCAGTAGTAGCAGCAGCAGCACCGGTCTCAGTGGGCAGCTCGCTCTTATTTTCCGTGATGGTGGTGGTGCTCATCGTCCCAGGTTGCGGCGGCTTTGTGGACGACCTCACCATTCTCCTGATCCCGTTTCTACCTCCGAGCCCTTGGTTGCCAACGCCGCCGGCGTCCGTGCCCGTTCCCTGCGCATACAGCATTATGACGATAACATGGCGACGACGACGACGACGAGATGACTACATTTACAAATACTGCTACTATCACTACCACTACCACTTCTACTGCAAACCTGTAATATGTGGTCACCCACCCACACCAGCGCCAAGGTGCTGTTTTTGCCCCCCCCCATCCTATAAGTGTCAGCATAGATGATGTCGACGAGCTCTAGGGCCTGGCATTGGTAGTATATGGAAAAGGGTTCTTTCGCGTGATGCAGGGGTGGTGGTGATGATGGTGATAATTATGGTGATAATGATGATAATGATAATGATGATGATGATATGTGGTAGTGTGAGCGTTGGGAGAAGCGCGGAATCTTAGCTTCCGTTGAGTAGAATTAGTTGCAAAGGAGAAATGCTGGAGGCAGAGAACACAGCGAACAATGACATCGAAACTCATGCAGATATGGCGATAATGATGATAATAATGATGATGATGATGATGGTAGTGATGGTGATGACTGTTTTCATTAATGACGTAGCATGGGTCTTATTTTTGTATTTTTGTGAGGAGGATGGAGAACCTGTAAGACATCGATAGCGTCCTGAATCATGTACAGATTTGGCTCTTGCTTCGATGCGCTATCCGCCCGCCCCCACAGGAGATTCAAAATATAGCCGAATGGCACCGTTTTTATGCCCTCCTTCACAAAGAAATTAAGGATTCTCTTCGCTACGCTGCCGGCGGTCGTCGGAGCACCAATTTCATCATCGGCGCCGCCATTACTCAGCTCGCTATTGACAACAATACCAGATAGTGCTTGTTGACCCTCTCTCCTGCTGTCCTTCGCCCCCTTCCTGGACTCCCTCGACTCTGTTTGGGTGACCCTCCGTAACATGCACTGCAGGCCTTGGAGACCTGAAGGAGGTGAGTGTGCAGATTTTATATTTCCTATCGCAATTATTAAGGGGGGGGGGGGGGGGGGGTCCTCACAAATAGGGTTATATACTGTTAAACAAGCAGACAGGCAACAAACGGGGGGGCGGGCAGGTCGAGTAGTAGCAACCAACCACCAGCCGCCACTACTCACGCCTCCACGCACTACTCAGCAGCAGCCCGTTACTGACCCTGCCAGTCGAAGACGTGTTGTCCAATCCGCGAGACGATGCCGAGATTGTTTAGGATTTCCATCATATCCATCAGCCGACTGAAGTTCTCTCGCAACACCGAGGCCACCTTCTCGATGATGAGCCGGTTTGACGGGTTATATTGTGCGTACCACGTCAGAAATCGCTCGCAAACGGGCCTCAAACGATCGTCTGGGATTGGTGCATACTTACCGTAGTGGTAGTGCTGCTGCAGCAGCTGTTGTTGTTGTTGTCGCTGTTGTTGTCGTTGTTGCTGCGGCTGGTGAACGGCGTCACTGGCAACCGTAGTAGTACCAAGGAGTACTGGGCTCATGCCTTTCACCACAACAGGCTCTGCTGCGGTAGGGGGAAGAGAAGGAAGAGAAGGAGCACTCATGACAGCACCAGCACCTCCCACCATCACACGCTGGTGGTGATGAAACGGCGTCTGTGCAGCGAGATCACCTCCCCTTCGGTTAAGTGCGGCTGCAACTTGTGCTATATTGTGCATGTCGTAAGGGTCTTCACGCATGCCCTCTCTTCCCCTTTGCATCCTCTCTCTATTGAAGTCCTGGGTGGCATCAGCAGTGATATTCCTTCGCTGCTGCTCGGGATAATAGTATTGGGGATATACCGAGGCGGCTGGTATTTGCAGCTGTGGGTGGAGTTGCTGCTGCTGCTCCTGCTGCATAAATGCTTGACGAGAATGACCGTATGGAACTCTCGAAGCATTATATTCGGTATGGGATGAAGTAGGGTGCGTCATCTGCAGAGCTCCGCTAGAGAAAGACGTGCGCATATCCACATCCCCATCTGATGTCGAAGTGTGTAATATTGAATTTATGAGGTTTGCATGCACAAATAAATATACGGGTGTGGGTATACACATATTTGGAGTAATGGCTAAGCACGAATATTATCATATTACCATATCCATACATAAGTGTTAAATACATTGATAGTACATATGTATATATATATATATATATATATATATATATATATATATATATATATGTGTGTGTGTGTGTGTGTGTGTGTGTGTGTGTATCTATATAAAACAAAAATGTAAAAATGTGCTGGGAAAACTAAAAACGCTGTTCTCGGGGTGATGCATCGCTTACGGGCTTGAGACTGCATGCCTACGCTTATGCCTGATCTTGCATCGCCATAGTTTCCACCATTCCAATACTGATTTAAGACAGTGTGGGATAACATACATCAATATAGCCTTTGGTTTTCCTCTCATCATCTTATGCGTTCTGTTTACTCACCTTAACACCGTCTTGGTTCCGCTTCCTATCGTCTCGAACGGATCTTATTCCTCTCTCTTGATCTAGCTGCCGCTGCATCATCATCATAGATTCTTCCGCAGTCATCATTTGATTCCTCGCACCTATCATTTGGTGTGGGTGCATTCTTCCCGGAAGAGCTCCGGACAGCCCTATCTCACCTAGGAAACAACATATGTTTAATGGCTGATTTCGTGCAATTATACTTCATCGAAAGATAATCATTTCTGCTTACTGTGCTCTCAATTCGGCCAGATAGATTGTTGAGAGTGTGGTGATGGTAACACTCTTCTCTCATTTACGCACACACACACACACACATCCAGCTATAAATATTGGAGAGAAAAACAGGTGGGGGGAGGGGAGGGGGGGATAAAGAAGGGAAAATATACGGAGAGGGGATATAGAAAGTGGTAAGACTTCTTACCAACGCCGTTGAATTGGGCCATAGTGCGTGATTGAGCGGGTTGAAGAAACGGCAGTTGGAATTGAAGGTTCTCTACTTGCCTGTCTGTTCTGTCTATCCACTGTGTCTCCCGCGGCGGATCCACTGGATGACGCCGCATCTGTAATTCCATGTCAACATCTCGACCCTGATGATATACGCGTACCAAATGGTGAAATGCACGAAAAATGTTTTGAATGTTGTGGAATTGTCAATAACATGCACATTTATGAATGATGCAACGGAACCTCCTGATAATAAATTTGGGATACTTGGCCTTTATTGAAGTCAATCCCGTAGTTCGGGGGCGCTTCCGTCATTGGACGGTTGCGCAATGCCTCGCCATAAGAATCCATTCAAAGCTTGTACGGAATTCCCTGAATAGCGCGCATTGATTTATGAAGGGAAGCTAGAGCTATTGGCAAGGTTTATGAATTCATGGATCTTCCATGTAGTCCGTATTCCATGCAGTGCGACAAATTTCGCCAGCCCCCACACATTAAGACAGGACAGCAACTTTGCTCCGATTAATCAGGTTGCGACAATAAGAATGTCGAGTATTTTCACAATTTTCTCTCAAAAGGGACTTGGTTTCTGCCTCAGTGGAACTTCAAAAACTTGATATATTCTTACGAAAGTGGCCATTCACGGGGTTCGAAACTTCCACCCCGATCCTTAAATCTACAGGTAGGTGAAATGTCTCGCCGAAACATCGGCTGTACGGTTGAAAAGTGGGGTTAAATAAGGCAATATCTCACATGTACGGTTGAAAAGTGGGGTTAAATAAGGCAATATCTCACATGTACGGTTGAAAAGTGGGGTTAAATATGAGGCAATAATGTCTCACATAGACTAATAACAAATTGAAATGTTGGAACTTCCGTGCAAATTGACGGCTGGTTTTGGCCATCCATTCCTTTTTTACGCCTGATTCAAACCCCTGCGACAACCTGCAACACAGATTTCCGCTTTCTATGTCCCTAGGTGGAATCGCAAAAATGCATTGTTTTTGTTCCAACTTTGAGCATGAAATGGTTGTCGCAAGGGGAAAGTCGAATGGCAATCTGTCCTGCCAATTTTTCCTTTTCCTGGTCTTGATCAAGGAGACGGCCCACGACCCTTTCAACCGCTCCAATGGAAGCAATTCTTTCTTTCTCATTTTCTTTCTTTTTTTCTCCAAGTCACGCAATGAAACAGTCACAATGAACGAGTGAGTCGCATGCCAGAGTGGAGTGACCACAACGGGGCGGTTGAAAAAACAAACGACCCAGTGGGAAACAGTGATGCATCGTGCTGAACTGATGACGATTCACGGGGAGAATGGAAAGACTAAGAAAGAAGGAAGGCTCACATTGGAGCAGTTGAAAGGATGATGAACGAAGGAAAGAAGGAAAGAAAGAAGTGCGAGTGACAGGATGCGCTGACTCAACCGTGTCAACCCTCGTTTGTTGGTTCACTGGGCAGACAGCACTTGTTCACCCGTTTGCGGTGGCCAAACTTTGTTGATTGACGGAGGAGTGTGTGGGCTGAGTCAGCACTCATGAGGATTTTTCAACTGTCTCGCCGTTGAAATCACTTTGTCACTTGCTCGTTCATTCCAGCATTGATCGTTGCTTCACACACAACGATCCTTCCAACTGCACTGTCGATGTCACTTCGTTCGTTCGTCGTCAGTTCATGCACCGCTAGACCGTTCGTGGTGTGGATGATTTGGCACTTCCATGATCCACAAGTGTCCTTCACTGTGACTGCCGTGCTTTGGATCGAATCTTCACTCGTTCATCACTCACGCACCACCCACTTCCAGACTTGGCTCTGGGGCTAGTTGTCCATCAGACTTGAGCACAGGAGCGGGAGAGAGAGAAGTGGGGTGGTGGGTCGATTTGGGAACTCACCCTTCACCTTTCTTGGTGTGCGATGCACAAGCACCACCTAGCCATGTGGACATGGTGAGCTGAGGAACTGAAGCGCACAGTCTAGCAGTGTGTGAACGTGTGATTGCAGTCCGCTGTCCTGCACAAGCCCTGGCTAGCTGGATCACAGACATGCAATGTCATGCATGCAATGTGCATGTGCTGTCACTGTGTCCATCATCTGGCCCGCGCCTGCCAGCCTGCTGACACAGCTAGCTAGCTAGACAGTTCTGACCCATGATTGAACCACTGGAGTTGATGTGTTGGTAGCGATGCAAGTGATCGATGGTTTGCCATCTTGGGGCGCGACAACGGCAGACACAGCACGTGGCTGTGTGGTTGTCATTGTGCTGTGTGGCTCCGACGCACGCCCAGCTTGCTGGCTTTTTTTCGCACTCAGCGGAACACGCCAGTGAAGAGAGCCAAGCCAGCAGGCCGGGCTTCTGTGGTGCGTCAAGACACATGTGTGTGCACAATGGACACAGCAACGCCCAACAATCAGCGCATGTCACACAGCATGCGTGCATGGCATGGACGTAGCACTGCATGCACTTACTAGCTTGTGATGTTTTCAGGGCTACTGCGCTCACCATCATCGTGAACAACAAATTGCACCATGGTGCTGCTACACTCAGACACTGCACAATGCTGCGCTGTTTAGTCGCGCTGCACCGTGTCAACTGCAAGCTGTGTTTTTGTCCTTGAGCCCAAAGCGCTTGGCACATGTCTAGATTTGCGTGGCACCGAGCGATGTCTTCGTTTGCCATGATGCTCTGTAACATGAACGTTCGCGGCAACTGCTCACGTGCACAGGCTGTGCAATTTGTGTAAGTAAGAAGTATCTACTTGTCTTGTGCATGCAAAAACAATGCAGAGCCTGCACGTTTACTGCACGGACTGTAGGATGGGAAACAAATCTGCCCATAGCGTACTACAATGCTATCTACCTATCAAGAAGAATCGAATCCCGGATTTTGATGGTGAATGCCGCACTTCGCCTCGCTGGCGGATAAGCGCTTGAGACAGCTGTAGGTAGTCGTTGAGAGCCATTTTACATTGAAAGAGAACGAAAATGTCAAAGAAGATAAACACGGAATATTATCTATATATATATATATATATATATATATATATGTGTGTGTATATACATATATATATATATATATATATATATATATATATATATATATATATATATGTGTGTGTGTGTACACATATGCATTATTGTACGTAAATTCCTTAATTGACGAAAATTTTCCACAGACGACTTGTTCATTGAACAATGCTAGAGTGCTTCTCTTAGTTGGGAATTGCACTTTCATGGGCGAGGAAAGTTGAAAATATCTCTCTGCACCAAAGAATGCTTCCAGTTTTGGTATGTAGCATCTTCTATTTGGTTCTATTTTAGTTTTTTTCTCACAGGTATGGCAAAGCTGCTCGAAAGATCACATATGTATGATTACACACATAATAACACAAAAGCACACGCGAACACAAAATGTATATGCATGTGTGTAATATATATATATATATATATATTAATATATTTCTTTGTACATATTTACATATCTTGTCATCAAGCCAGGATGCATATCATATTCATCACGGGATTGTATTATTATTATTATTATTATTATTATTATGTTAGTATTATCTCAAAATAATGTAGTCCAGTAATCTATTGATGACGATGATGGATACTCGGTATGTGTATGTACCACTACACATGTCTTGTTGGGGGTAAGAAAAAGGAGAAAAAAAATGTTGGCGGTTAAAAGAAAAACAGAGACTTTCGTCCCGCTATTCACATGTCTGTCTACTTATCATCTACTTTACCAACGGGTAAATTCGCATAGAATCCATGCAACTTTCATGGGCTGTACATCTTGCAAAATTGAAATAGGGTACACACTGTGAGGTATTAGGCTCGGTACTCTCTCCTCAGTGTCAGAAGGTACGAGACAGTGGAAGGATTATAGATGATTGACGCAGTGTCAGAATCCGCCCCTTCCTGCCTCTCTCCCCCTCCTGTTGCTCCAGGACTCTAGTTTCTGAGTCAGGAGACTAGCTCCCTGGAATCAGTCTCTTTCCAAAAGGAATCGATATTTTCGATGCTACTCATTATATTGTCCGTGTCGGTGCTCTCTGGTTTACCGCCTCCCAGCTCAAAGCACCCCTTCAGCCCCTCAAGATCCGACACAAATGCACAATCCTGACAGAGAGATATTTTAAGGACGGGGGCTGTAACAGATGACCATCCAGGATCAGACCATTGTCTGAACTCTCTCTCTCTCTCTCTCTCTCTCTCTCTCTCTTTGTGTGTGTGTGTGTGTGTGTGTGTGTGTGTGTGTGTCCGAGCTTGTGTGTATGTGAGGGCGGCAGGAGGGTGTGAGGTGGGGGGGAAGGGGGAGGTATCGTTCTCGACGTATATTACCTGTAGAGTCTGACTGCCAAGTGCAGGAGAGAGCGTTTGCATCGACTGGGAGAACGATGGGAGAAACAATGCCTCGTTTTTCTTAATAACGCCGCTTTTGTTATTCTGTGTGAGAAATCGGTTCCACGCAGGAAATTCGTCGTCAAAGGAGGACAGTCGCTGCTGCTGGTGCCGACGGGCACGTTTGGGGTGATTCATCACCAGCTCGTCTGAGTCGCACTCCTCCTCGTCGTCCTTGCTATTTCCGCTTGCTGGGGTGATGCCTTTGTAGATATCGAGATTCCAGCACTCAGGACTAAATTCGTCGCTGAGGACATTGCGAACTGCCTCTTCTGACGCATCTCGCTTCATCTTTCTCTCATAGTATGAGGCACTAACGTCACCAGCTGAGGTGTTGGCAGCTTCGAAGATAGTGGTGGTGGTAGTAAGTCCATGGTCCAGTGTGTAATAAGAAGAGAGAACTGACACCTGCGACCTGGATGAGAGCACACCTGCCGACGCTCCAAGATGCTTTCTACCCGACCTTCTAGATACTATGCGATTCTCAAAAGAATAAGAGGAGGATTCGCTGGCAGTAGCGGTGTTTGTCGTCATATCATCATCGTCGGAAGTGCCCTTGTCTTTGCTGCTGCTGCAATCTGCCTGATGCCCGTCATCGTTATCGACCTTGAAAGCGAATTTCGTCGCTGATGGGTCTTTGGTCATGTTGCTTGAGACTTTCATCGCTCGTGAGCGTGTGGACTTCCCCTCTCGCGAAGGGGAAGAAGCTACAACAGGCTGTACCCGCTGCTTCTTGTTCACATTCTGGATGCCCGACCGCGAAGCTGTGGCCGTAGTTGGCTTGGCGCTCCTCCGCCTCCCGCCGGCAGCTGAACTTGCAGTTGCTGCTGAAGCAGACGCAGACGTATTTGTAGTAGTATTTCGACGCCGACCACGTCGAGGGCGTGTAATCTGACTTGGTGCTAGTCCTGCTTCGGCAAGGCGCTGAATCTTTATGCGGAACTCCTTGTATTCCTTCTGGTAGCGGTGGCGGTCCTGATGGGCTTTTTCCTCGAAGGGTTGTCGCTCCTCCTCCGTAAGATCTTTCCACTTTTGACCAACGATTCGAGACACCAACTCATTGTGGGCAGCTCGCTTGCCCTTGGGCACGTCCTGATCAAAGAGCGTTGACTGGAGGTGCATCTGGAAGAAGTTGAAAGCAGTCTTGAACCTGAACAAAATACTATTTATCATCGAGCATCTTCATTAATCATCAGCATGTATCTTTCTCCCTCGGATAAAGATAAATCAGATTCTAAACTGAATGTATTCATGGGCTTTTACCGCTTGGGCTTCTTGAGCTTCTTACGGCGACCTCGCTTTCTTTTCTTGGGGGGCGTAACGGGCGCTGCGGCAAATTCTGAATGTAATATATGATAACTATCAGTTACCTTGCTCCTCCTATGTGCTAAATTCCAACCAGAGAAAAAAAATAAAGTTACAGGAATGGATATAAAATGCGAAAATCGTCACCTGCATCCTTAGTCTCCGATGGCTGCGTTATGTTCAAGGTAGGCGTTGGAGCTTCAGGATTTTTCACAATGAGTGGCATTGTTTATTGGAAATGTATGATCTAATGATCAATCTGGCTTGCTGTGATTCTTGATGGAGATCGAGCTATTAACTCCTGTCCATGCAAAACGGTCCCGTAACTTCGCGCTTTCTCCCGACTTTAACTATTCTTTTCCTCTGCCCCGCAAAATGGAGAGCCAGACAAGACCAAAAGGTGGGTATGTACAACAGGTCTGATGGATGGTAGCACGGTGCAGTGTAGGTGCCCAGGAGGGGGAATGGCCAACCAAGAAACCTCGTCGTGTGAGTCGACACTTGCGGAGGCAGAAGAGAAAGCGTAGAAGTACGCGTAAGGGCACCAGCGAACGGTGGTAAAAATGGCATCCGTTTATGCCATATCGCTGGGGCTCGTCCGGAATCCCCGGACCGGCGAAATAGCAATCCCGTCCGATTAATCTTGCCGATCCAAGAATCTGTATGCCGCATAGGATAATTGCATGGGATTTATTCCCAAAAAGGTGTTTCCACTAATTCTTCCAAGAGCGAATCCGCCAGTGCAGCAATCGGAACTTATTCCGCCCAGATAAAGAGAAGAAGTGAAGGAAAGACCGAAACGTAAGCTTTTCTGGACGTGCGTCTTCCTGTCTATCGGTTAGCTAATGAACAGCAATACTTTATTAACTTGGACACGTGTCCCTCTTCCGGCACCTTTGCTCACGTTTTCCAGGAGTTCAGTCGTTTATTACAGCTGCGTCACAAAATATTCTAAGTCGCTAATAAACTTTCTACGGATGCATTGCAACCTGAGACAAAATTACCAAAAATGAGAAAAGGCTGTTCGGGCCGTTCACATAGATACCGTACTTTGGTGCTTCAACTTTACACCCACGAGTAATATTCTCTCCTAGTTTGTCCAAGATGGAAACACCTAAATACCAGATCGGGAGAGTTTATCGAACGCCAGATTATTCTCGCCTTTTCAAAGAGTTTTGGAATGTTTTTGAGTAGATCTAGGAATTACCTTTTTAGGTTTTTCGCAAAAGAGATTCTTTTATTTGCATTTTGAACATTAGGATTCTCCTTTTTCTTCTTGTTCACTCGTAAGGTGCCTCGTACAAAAGAGATGAAGGACCGAGTATTACCGCTGGAACCCTGAAATCCTGATACGAAAATAGCCTCGATTCTTCTTCTGAGACTCCGAATTCTTTGTCGCAATTTACATTTCCATAGTTGGTCTGCGCTCTAGCTCTGCTGGACGCAAAAAATGGTTGCGACTTCAGTCTGATGATGAATATGGTCTGAATACAGTCCAATTTCCTAGGATTTCATCTCTCTTGCACTCAGAACCCAATTCTGTCCTCTTCTGCAGATGTGCAGCCCCGCCCCCTTCCTGGCTTAACAGCTGCACCCAGAATTACCTCTCAAGGTAGATAGATTCAAGAGTTGGTAAATGATATTTTCGCAAGGGGTAAAAAAAAGAGAAGGCGAGATCTATGGCTCCTATTGTTTCGGGCCCACTAAGAAACATGGATGTGTGTTTCATTTACTGCTTCTCCCGACTAAAATTCCCTTTAACATCGAACTGTAGGAAGAAATTGGAATCGGAAGTCCCTCTTTGGTCTCCAGAGTCGATGAGAGTGGCCTCTGAGCCACCGCTCTCACGGAATCGTCGACCTTACGTGAGGGGTTTATTGAACCGACGGTGCATGCACGCTCTCGCTTTCGTCGCAACATTGGCCTCAACTTTCCCCCTGCAAGTAAAGGCCAACTTCTACGAACAGCCCTCAAACATCACGGTGCTAACGACTGCGACCTTCAACGCGACGCTGTCCAGGGGGGATGACGTCGCGTGGTTTGTCGAGTTTTACGCCGACTGGTGCCACACATGCAACGCCCTCCGCCCGACTTGGATTACCATTGCTGACACGATTGCGAGCCCTCAGAATAGCCACTTGCAAGACTGCGTGAAGCTGGCAGCTGTATCGTGTGAAGACCACCCGGAAGTCTGTCGCTCGCAAAAGATACCGGCGTACCCCGAGCTTACATACTATCCTCCTGGTCGCAGTAAGGGCCACGGCGGCGGTGCTTCCAGGGTAAGCTACCATGGTGTTCTTTACCCTTTGGCCGTCGCAGAATGGGTGCAACTGCTCACCGGTCCGATCAAGGGGCTGGACCAGGCGTTCAGCCTCCAGAGGTAGTAATCTACATGTGTGCTAAAAATGCATACGCACACACACACACACACACACACACACATATATATATATATATATATATATATATATATACATATATGTATATATACAAATATATATAATATTTATTTGTATAATATGCTATGTGCCATAATTATATAATGTACTTTCTGAGCGTGTTGGCTATTCGTTAGTAGGATATGTGGATATGGTGTGACCGTTAGTTCCTCTTAGTTCCTCTTCGATCTCTCTTCTTGCACTACTATTCCCATACTCGACGACGTGTCTGATTTAACTCGTTCAACCAATTATAGAAGAACCCGGTATGACGAATCATCGAGTAGGAGTGGATCACGAGAGTATGGCAGCAATGAAAGCGCTGAAAATGACGAGGAGGAGCAACAGCGACACGAGCAACCGCAGCTAGATCGGTCTTCTTCTATGGTTAGCTTGCAGGATATGGCAAGCAGTATCATTTATAGTCTCAAACGCGAGGTGAGTCGGCAGTTGTTGTGGTAATGGTGGCTGAATCTTGCATTCGCTGAGCTTTGTATAGTGGCCGCCAAATCGTCGGCGTCGTCGCCGTCGCTCCCGTCCGATGTACTGTGCGCGCCATTTTGTTAAGAGCAAGTGATGACGCAGCGTGATATTTTTGGAGCTCGTCAATGTACTAACTTCCACCTGCTCGACTTACAGATTTTCAAATCCAACGACCCCCTCCCCCCTCCAAAGCTGGAAGCTCTCCGCGACTTCCTCCTCCTTCTGGAGCGGAGGTTTCCGTTCCACCACAACCGCAATGCCTTTTCCCAGCTCAGACAATTCGTAGACTCGTTCTCCGAGCAGCAACAAAGGACGATGCTGGAGATGACAGCCGTCAACTCCCACCATCATGATGGGGGCAGTGTAAGTTTATCTCCACCGAAGGCGAAAGAGCAGGCGGCCAAGCCGTCATCGTCGTCAGGAGGAACAGCATCGACGATGACTGTCTCCAAGAGCTCGCTGCTCGCCACCACATGGGAATCAAACTTGGAAGAATTTCGTATTGGCTCCTTGCAGACCGACCTTGTGTGGCCGTACTGCAACGGCGAGCAGCAGCAGCACAACAACAACAACAACAACAACAACAAGTACTTCTCCTACTCCTCTGGCAGCAGCACCGGCGGCAGAAGCATATGGGGGGTGCGAAGGAAGGATGGCGGGCGCGGCGCTTCCTATCCATGCGGTCTCTGGCTGCTCATTCACACGCTAACAATACGCACTCCTGCAGAGGAGGCTATATACACAAACGAGGTCATTCGGAACTGGATCTCCAACTTCTTCGGCTGCCGTTCGTGCGTGCAGCATTTCGATAAGATGACGCGACCGCACTCCCCTCTCCTCTTCAATAAGACAACGAAGGCTTTTTTGAAAACACATAACCTAGTGAGAAGCTCCACCCCCTCCTCCTCCTCCTCCTCCTCCTCCTCCTCCTCCTCCTTCTCCTCCTCCGCCTCGTCCCACGTGGTTGCCTCGTCGTCATCGTCACCTGCAGAGCCTCTACCGAGGAAATTGAATTTTTCTAGCTTTGCATCAGCATTGGCTATATTGAAACATGCGCTGGCTCCTGCGTTCCGCTGTTTTTCGATTACAATTATTGCTTAACTCACACATTAGGCAGCGACTTTGCATCGCCATTAATCTGGATCTTCGGGGATTAAGGGTACAACATCAGTGGCCTTGACATTCTATCACGTAACCCTGTGAAATACATCGCTTCAATTAAT